>CM037011.1:1825733-1965150 GCA_020875875.1 Dioscorea alata
ATGGTCTTGTGAAGCCGTTTCGTCTTCTCCAACAAATATCCCTGTCAAGCCCTAGGGCACACACCTCGCCAAATCGATGCCGACGAAGCTCCCCCAATAGCTATCTTCCAAAGGATATCAATGTCGATGTCGTAGACTTGCTCCAAAAGCCTCCCAAAATCCTCTCCATAAACTGCTACAGTACTCGCGCCCAAGTTGTTCCCGACTTCATGTTCTTCACTGAGGCCGTTGAATTGGGCACACAACCAACGGTAGATCATGTCGTTTTTTCTTTTCTCCTTATTGACGAGGTTCTTCAATGTTACACGGGCTAGACTTTATGAGTGTGACTGCCTTTGTGCCCCTCCAAATTATAGAACCAATTTGAGCGCATTGGAGGTTGGCACACACCCACAAGTCTAGACCCGTGCCTTGATTCTTGCTTGGTCTAAGAAACTCCTCAACAAACGTGGGCATGACCTAATTTTGCTCATTTCCTCTAACTCTTCTCCACAACCCTACATGCACAAAAAAACACAAATGCACACTAATCAATGGTAAAATCTGAGAAAAGTAATGCTCAATGTAAAAAAATAACACTTCGTATTACTTAAACACGAGCACTTATCATAGTGCATGCTCACTATTTCTCAATCTCGACATGGCTTTTCTTCTATAACGACTAGTGGATCTAATGAGAGTCTTACATGTATAATTAGTGCATATAGAAAGTGAGTTTAGCTAGCTTTTGGTGTTCTTAGCGGCTAGTGGTTCCAGCTCTACAAGCATGTCTGTAACATTGGTGATGTTCTTACGCTTCTATTTGTTTTTAGTCTCCTAGCTAAGGCAAAGCCTAGTGCTTTGATTTGTGTGTTTGGTGTGGCAACACCAAATCTCAAGTTACGTGTAATGGAGATAAGAAGAGTTGAATGTGGATGGAAGCATCGAGGTGTAGTGGAGTTATTCTCTCAAGATTATAGTACTTGCCTTATCATCACCTTGTTGATCTCAAAAGGCGCAAAGTAGTGTGACAACTAGAGCCATCTTTAACCTGTTCAATGTAACGACACCAATACTTGGGATGTGTGCCTGGAAGATAAAAGCTTAGGATTGTTGGTTAAAGCATGGAAGCTAGTGGTGTGACGTGTCATGCATAGTATTTAGACAGCCTACTCGCAGAAGTATGGTGTAGACTTCATGGCCTACATTGCTGGAACTTGCCTTTAAGTAGAGGTAAGATTGAAGATTATTTTACTAGGATCGACCGACTTGGAGAGTCAACTAACATACCACCCATACGGCAACAAAGAACACCTCCTCCAAGATATGATAAACAGAGAGTAGAGAATTATCTCCTGGAGGAACAAATAAGGGAGGAATAAGAAGCTCAAGCTGCCACTGCTGCTATTGTCGCTATTATTGTTGCTTCTATGGATGAGCAAGGAAAAGTTGCAGAAGTGTTCGAAGAAACCTCAAGCCTAGCACTAATTGACCAACTCAGCATGGAACCAGTCAGGTAGGAGCAAGTTCAAACCCACGTCTTAGTGCCACAAACACACCTGATAGTAAGCATGAGACCCATAAACTTCAACAAGATCATTGTATATGAGTTGTAAGACATCTACATGGAAGGGTACCACATACAACCACAACACATGTTGCAACTACGCAGATGGTACAAAGTAACTGGAGAGATGGCAACAACCTATGATGACGCTCATGCAGTTCTTCAATATAGTTCGGTAGTTAAGAAGAGGAATCAGAGAAAATGACGCTAGAGGCATTAGTTTAGATCTAAGGCTTGTTTTGTCAACAGTTATCCTACTGGGACTACTACTATTGTTGTTTTGCAGCCGGTGTGCATGTTATTTGTGTGTGTTTTGCCGTTGTCTTGGCTATCTCTTTTTCTGCTTTCTATCCAAAACTTGTTGTGCCTTGGGACTTTATATCTTTATGTACATTTGTGTACTTTAATGATATGCAGTTGAGTGAGAGCTTTTCGCTTTGCTTAAGATTTGTGATTGACTCTTTGATGTCATTGTTAGTTATACACTGTATGATTATGGAGTGAGTTTTGGACAGAGGGAGCATGAGGGATGGTAGTAGTTTCTGTGGACAGGCAGTATAGCGTGTCTCAGATTAGTTTTGTGCCTCATAATGGAAATTTTGGGGACAAAATTTCTCTTTTAGGGGGTAGAGTGTGAAACCCGGCCCTAGTTTGGGCCTCAGTTCTCGTTAGGCATTCATGCATGTTCTAAGGGTTTGCATTAGTGGTATTTTTTGCATGTTGGCATATTGGTTTTTGTCTGAAATTTATATGAAACCAGGGATCATTTGGTCTTTTTCCTACTTATTTTCTTATTTGGGGCAAAATAGTAATTTTGCCAAATATCTTTTAAAAAAAGAAAGAAGAAAAAGAATTGGGTTGATCTCTCTCTCTCTTTCTCTCTTTCTCTACTGTCCACTATTCATCTTCTTTGATGTAGGGCTCCAAATCATTCGTAAATACTATTCATCTTCTTTGATGTCATTGTTCATCCAAAATTTTCAACTATTCATCAGCGAGATTCTGGCCGCTGATTTTGTCGATCTGAGTTATGGAATTGTTGCTTGAGTAAGGTAGAATGCTTCTACCTTAATATTTCTTTGAATTTCTTGTTATGTTCTTCGGTTGATTCGTTTGTAGGGTTAGAACTCAAATCATTGTATCTTCTCTGATTTGGGCTTGTTTGTAGCCAAAATGATCCCTATGAGTTTGTGGTCTTTGTGTGTCTTGATTTCTAGTTATAAATTTCTAGTTTTGGTGTTGTAAAACTAGATGATAATTGATGTTTCTAGCGGAGTACTGTAGCATCTAGATTGTTACTATAGCAACAAGAAGTGTTACTGTAGTTATACTGTAGCAATCAAAACCTTGTTTTTTTTCTTCCTTATTTTAAGTAGAATTATAGATGTTAGTGTCAGGAACCCATTGGTTCTTGTTGTGGGTGATTTGGGCATCATTTTCTGTTTTCTTGTTTTGGTTGTTTTCATGTGTTATGTTTTTACTTACTACGGTCCAACACTGCAGTAGGGATCCCACTGTCCGACCTAATAAGAGGTGGCGTGGTCAACCCTGTGTTTACCCTGGTCAAGAGGTGTATGGAGCCATTGACGGGGTTTAGGAAGGGTGATACCTTCATTTATGTGAGAGACTTGGGGTTACCACACCGGGATCTCAGTGCCCAACGCCAAGGTAGGGCTTTTGATAATAAATGTATGAAAACCTTGGCGGGACCTAGCTGTGGCCATAGTTTGGTTAAATATGTTTTGGCTAGCTTCATGTTTTAGCAACCGGAACACTGGAGACCAACGCCAAGTGATGGAATTTTTATTATTCGATAAACTCTTAGCGGGGCCTTGCGT
Source organism: Dioscorea alata (assembly GCA_020875875.1). NCBI lineage: Eukaryota > Viridiplantae > Streptophyta > Magnoliopsida > Dioscoreales > Dioscoreaceae > Dioscorea > Dioscorea alata. The sequence goes on from CM037011.1 coordinate 1,829,118, forward strand.
ATAATCTCTCAGTCAATGTTGGTTTTGTCAACTTCTATTAAATTTTTTGTGCTTTAAAAATATATTTTAATAAACTTAGTTGGATTATCTTGGAATATTTATTTTACATGTTCGCATATCAGGATTTTCGGAAACCTGCTTTGTATAGAAAAATGGGAGAAGTCTACCTTTTAATATAGTTAATTAATTAATTTATTTATTTATTTATTTATTATTGTTGTTGTTGTTGTTGTTATTTTTTATTTTTGTTGCTATTTTTGCTATTACCTTGATATTGAGCATTGATGTTGCTATTCTCTTATGACTTTATTACTCTAATTTGTTGTGCATTGTCCCTCACCGAGTAATGTTGTTACTCACCCATTCACCTCTTTTCCTAGGTCTAGCATAGCACAACAATGGTGCGTTAGGAGCTGTACAACATCTGGCAATGGTCCATTTGTACCTTACTGTTTTGTTTGAGCATGTTTAGTGGATCCACTAGGTTGTTATATAGTTTTACTTGTTATTTGTTATCTTTTCTTTACTTTTCTTATATTTGACCGCTGCGAGGTCTATTGTTGTATATCTTCTTGTATATTTATTTTTTTCTTGCATTTGTATGACCAAGCCTCTCTTGAATCATTTGTGTGATTTGTTGTTTTCTTTGATGAAAGTGAATAGGTATAAGCAGGTTTTTCACTTTTGTAAGTCTTGTGGCAAGTTGAGGGTTGGATAGTGTGTATTCTTCCTCGAAATTGTCGTCACGGTGGTCATGTGCCTGGCCCACATATCAGGCCATGATAGCTACAACTCTAATTTCAATGTTCTTCTTTTTCCTGCCTTTATACCAATATGGATAACCTACGATCTCAAAACAATAATCAATAGTATGTCCATCACTTCGACAATGAGTGCAAAATTTTTTATCCCCTATTTTGGAAGTTTTGCTATTTCTTGGGTTACTTTGAGTTATCTTCTCGATAGTGTCTGCAAAGAAAGCCGATGATTTTGGAACAAAGTGTGTTACCTGCTTCTATGTCTCAACCTGTTGAACTAGATAATATGCTCTATTGATAGAAGCTAAAGGATCCATTGAGTGTATATGGTTCCTAACCGATTCATAATCATCATTCAATCTCATTAGAAATTGCATCAACTTGTTCTTCATTTCCAACTCCATGAATTTTTCCATGACACCATATGCACACTTATCCAAGTGTCACAACTACACATAAGAACCCCATTGAGATTATTTAATTCATCCCAACACCTTTCTTTTCAATTTGGAATAATAGGTAGCCACATTTTGGGTTCCCTGTATTATTTGATGTAAATCTCTTTGGATTTGGTAGATTAAGGAAGCATTACTTTGTCCAAATCTCTCCTTAACATCACACCATAAATCATAAGCAGACTTAGCAAACAAAAAGACTTGAGAAAATTCAGCCACCATTGAATTAAGAATCCAACAAGTCACCATATAATCGCACCTTATCCTCCTCTACAAATTTTGATCTGTACCCACTGGTTTTCAACAAGAACCGTCTATGAACCCTAACTTCAGTTTAGCACCCAAAGCCATTTGAATCGATCTACTCCACCGGAGGAAATTTGATCCATTAAAAAGTGCACTAGTTAAGGTCATACCTGAGTGATCTGAAATTGTGAGATGCAACGGATCATTGATAAGGTTAAGCTGAGTGTTGGGGACATTAGAATCGCTCAACGTCATCATTGTTGTAGATTTTCAGTATTTTTTCTCTCAAAAAAAAAAAATCTTCCAAACCCTAACTCAATCAATTGATCTAATATTTCAGCAAAAGTGATTAATCACTCCTTGGTCTCAAATACCATGAAGAAATCAAATCAAAGAAGAAGAATATTTTTGGAGAAAAAAATAGAATCTATTTTCATTCATTTGCAAAGAAACAACCTAAGGTATTTAACATACAAGTATAGACTAATTATCCTAAAAAATAAGAACTGATTGCTAACAAAAAGGAACCTAAAAAGAAATAGTACAAATGTTACAACTATAAAAATAATACAAATATTACAGCTGTGAAGATACACATCTTTGATTGGAGCAATTTTCTCTTCAATTATACTTTGGAAAAGTTAATAAAATGATCTTATAATAACCACATTCAATTATGCATTTATCTTGCTAATGTACACATCTAAAGAAGCTCATGATCAATAATTATAATATTATTTGTCAAATTTATGAAAATTCCTTCATGAACTTAGAATTCATAAGAAATTTTTTAAGAAAAAAAAAAACATGCATATCAATACATAAAATGCATATTTTATGATGAATGGTTTAAAATAATAAAAAGCTGCAAAAGGACCAATACTTGAGGTGAATTATTAGTACTGTACCCTAGCGAGTATTACAAAACAATGTGTAGCTTCATTCTTGGGTGATTAAGACATTGGTGCAGCTGAATGAATCAAATGAACGGCTTATCTAATTCAGAGAGTATTTTCATCGCACAATGATTATCCAAAATTCATGCCTGGGCCCACATTTGTTTTAATATCGTGCCAATGAAAAGAGAGATTTAGTTGTTCAGGTGATCAATATGCATAGAAAGCTTTATGAATTGTTTTCTCTTAACTGTTTTTAATTTTTTTTTTTTTTTTTTTAAAAAAAAAAAAACCCCATTTCACTGTTCATCACATTCTACACTATTCATAAGCACAATTCAATCACCCCCATAAGTACTATAGTGACCATGGGCCATGGCACAGCCATTGAATTTCAATTTAATGTTTAATCAAAGACATCCTTAGATTTGTTTTCAAAGGATGTCCGTCAATAATCAATTCTTGTATGTATATATATACATATAGGAGTGTGAACATAAGCCAACTAGTACGGAAGTAGAAATTCTCATTCATTTGCTAATGGGTGGAAAAAATACTCGCATATTGTATTATTTTTCACACAATATATGAGACGGTGGTGTGGTGTTTGGCTTAGAGTGAATAGCCTCTCTCCTATCCTTATTGGGTTGAGACCCTTAACTTTGTGGCATTATATGCTTATTTAATTATCACAAATATTTTTTTAATGTCATATGTGAGAGAGTAAGAGAGCAATTAATTTCAAACCGGAAAAAAACTAAAAACTAAATCCATAACTTTATTAGGGGATGGAAATAACATAATGTGTGTGTATATATAACCTTTACTTATAAAAATGCCAAAAATTCTTTTTTTAATCAAGATTTATAAAAATAAATAAATAAATAACGTAAAAGTTTTATTTAAACTATTTTTTAAAAATAGAAAAATTAAGAAAATTATCTACATGCACGACAATCAATAAAATTTTTCTTTTAAAATGTTGAAAAAATAAATTTATTTTAAAATCTTTAAAAACTATTTTTTAAAATCATTAAAAAATAAGAAGTTTGTAAATGTAGTATACTTTGAAATGATAGACTGAAAACACTTGTTATAAACACCTTCACTTAGGGCGTGTTTGGTTGGTTTCATTTAAGGGCGAAGTGACCGAGGTGTGCACTTCAGCTCGAATTATAAATGTTTGGTTCACTTAAGTGGTGAGTGAAGAGGCGATGTGACACCTCCATAGCTCTCCACTTCACCGTTTCCATTTCCCTTTTTAAAACTCCGAAGTCAAAGTTCAGCTGATTTTCAATACCTCGTTGAAGTCCCCACCTCCACCACGTGCGCCCACGTGACCTCGCTATTATCACCACCGTTCACACGGGTTGTCGGTTTTCGGTATGGTTCCATTGTGTTCCTTTTCTTGCTAGGGTTTCGTCCCCCCGCCGCCTCGTGCCGGGAACTTTGCCTTCTTGTTCGTCTTGTAGATCACTACTTGCTCAAGGTTTGTTCCTTCGTTTGGGGGCATTTTTTATGCCAGCGTTCTCTTCTCTGTGGATTTACCCTTTTTTTTTTTTTTTGGTTTTGGTTTTTTTTTTAGTATTTTGAGGGTGTTCGTTTGGGTTTTCCATATGGTGCTCTTTTGAGATTGATGGCCGTGAATCGGCTTGTAAGGGTTTTTGGGTTTTTAGCTTTGGATTATTGTTGTCTTTTTTTAGAAGTTTTTCCCATGAATCTGACTGTAGGTTTTGGTGGGTTTTTTTTAATTTTTTTCGTTGTTTTGTGGGTTTTCTTAAGCCGTTCTCCAGAGTGAGGTTTACAGGGTTTATTGTTGTTGTGTGGGTTGTTTTCTAGGGCTTTCGGTATAGTTAGCCGTCGTGTATTGTTGTTTGTTATCGTGGTTTCCCTTGAAATCCATCTGTATCGTTCGTCGTCTTCATGGTTTATTGAGGTTGTCTTTCATAACACCGCCAAACTAGTGTGGTTTTCATCTGTTTTCCATTGTCGTTATCTGAGGTCTGTTATGAGATTTACTATTCAACTGTTTATTTAATTTGTTTTCATGGCTCCATCGATGTTCAGGTTTTTCTTTTGATGCAGTTTGGTGAGAGTTCTTATTGCATCCATTAGTTTCTCTGTTTTTTCTATCTCCCAAATGTTATTCATTCGTTTTTATCCTTTGCCAAATCCATGGATTATGTACTTTTCCATTACTAATTTCGTGACTGTTTATTTCATACTATATTCACACATTGGTTATCTATGACTTGTTCATGTTAGTGAAATAACCTTTTTTTTGTTGTGCCTGATGCAGAACTATTTGTTAAGCTTTATTGTGTTCGATTTCCTTGGTTTAATCGTTTTCATTGCTACAATTGCTTCATATGATAATGTTTAATTCGTTTGTCATATACCTCTCAGTTCTGCTAGAATGTGTTACTGTGTTTTCCCAATATGTGTTTACTGTCTGTATGCAAACTTTATAGTTGCTTCTTGCTATCTTCATCAGTCAATTATGTTTATATTTTACTGTTTGCTGTATGTTTGCAAATTAAATAGTATACAACATAACTTGAATGAATCATAATTTTTCCATAAACTGTGTAGATGGATAGTTGGGCATTAGGTGATCGTGCGAGGCCCCTCGCTGCAGCCTTTTCAACAATTGTTGTCATTGTTGCGATTTTGTTTGAAGAGTTGCACATCCCTAGAACATCAAGATGCCCCATTCCGTCATTATTCAGGGACTTAACTAGGAAACGGCATATGAACCGTATCTTAAGGGGTGGGCGAGATTATTGTGTTAGCTACTTTAGAATGGACGTAGGCCCTTTCATGAATTTGGGTACTGTTATGAGTGACACACACCTCCTTGTCAACATGAGACATGTCTCGGTGGAGGGACAACTGGCGATATTCCTACACATTGTTGGCCACAACACAAAGAATAGGACAATGCGCATAGAGTTCCTACGGTCTGGTGAAACTATTAGCAGGTACTTTAATAATGTACTACGCGTAGTGTGCTCATTGCGCGATGACTTTGTTCAGCCCCCTACCGGCAATTTCCATCCCAAGATTGAGACCAACCCTAATTGGTATCCCTTTTTCAAGGTAATACTACATGGTCAAGACACATAATTCCATTAGTGAATCTTTCATAATGTTTAGGTTTCAGGAAATGATTTTTTTGCTCCTATGTAGGATTGTATTGGTCTTTTGGATGGCACACACATAGATGCGTCAGTCCCCGCTTATGAGTTGCCCCATTTTAGAGGTAGAAAAGGCCCAACCCAAAATGTGCTCGCCGTTGTGAATCCTGACCTCAGGTTCACATACGTGCTAGCGGGGTGGGAATGATCGGCAAATGATTTCACAGTCCTTAGAGATGCACTCGCGCGACCACAACCCGAGGGTCTGAAAATAATAGAAGGTTGCGCACATTAAATTAATTGTTTTACAAATTTGCAATTAGTTATGTTAATGTTAATGTTTCTTTTAGGAAAGTACTACTTGGTAGATGCGGGCTATACAACTATGAATGGTTTCATAGCCCCCTATCGTGGGGTTAGATACCATCTCAAAGAACACAATGGAAGGGCACCATTAAATCCCAAGGAATTATTCAATCTTAGGCACTCTATGTTACGATCGAGAGTAGAACGCGCGTTTGCAACTCTCAAGAATCGATTCAAAATACTTACGTCCCATCCTTTTTTCCCGTACAAGACCCAAGTCTTGCTAGTACTTGCATGTTGCATCATCCACAACTATATTGCTGGGGTCGATCCAAACGATCAGATTTTAGGCGATAGAAACATTGAAGATGAGCATCTGGTTATCTCGCAATCTCGTTCACAACGAGAACAACATGTGGAAAGCAGGCAATGGGTTGAATTGGGGGACAACATTGCGAATGAGATGTGACGCCAATACAATCCTAGAGACTGAACTATATTGCTGCACTGAAATGCTTTTTTTTTCCCTTACTGCCCGTTTGGTATGATGTAAAGTCGTTACTTTCCCTGCAAAGTAAGAGGGGTGAATCTCTTTCAACCGTTTGGTTTTTAAAAAATGGGTGGTCTCCTTGTAAACACTTTCCATTTGACCAGGGAAAGTGATTCACAAGGGGGGTGGTGTGAAAATGATTACACCCTGGGTGGGAAAGTTTGGTAATTGTCAAATTACCAAACTACCTTTTATGATATAGATCTCTTTATTGTTTGTTTTGTCTTTGGAAAAACCCTAACGCGAGCATATTCCCCTTCTGAATCGTCTAATTTTTTTCTCAAGTTTGTTAGATTATTTTTATGTTAATAGAATAAATAAAAATAAATTTCGTATTTGTTTGGATAATATTTTTATGTGGGAATCTCTGTTTTGATTGAATCAAATTTATGTTGATATAATAATCCAATATGATAAGATGAGAACATGAGACATATTTTATTTGCTACTAATTGGCTAAAAACCCCATTTTAATTTTTTTAATTTATGAAAAATAGTTTAATAATTATTTAGACCGAGTTAGTAATATTATTAGAGTTGAATAAAAACCCAAATTTAATAACTACAACAACTAAGGGCAAAAATGAGAATAAACTTAACTTTACATTGGAAAACAAGTTCATACCAAACGAGGGAATTAAGTTTGCATGCAAAGTAATTACAATTTAATTGAGATAACCAAACGTTGTAATGTTATTTTACAGGGAAAGTAATTGCATGTAAAGTCTTTCCCTGCAAAGACTTTGCATGCAATTACTTTCCCTGCAAAGTTCCAAACGGGCTATAGTTTGACTGTGTTATACTACTGTTTCATTCACATGCCTTTAACTTCTCGTATTCCTGTTTAGTTTAACTATCTCATTCGATAATGTGCTTGTTTTTTAATTCGTGAAGTACTTAATATCTAGCATTTTATGATTTGCAATTGTTAGAATCATGGAAGGTGTGAACTGTCCGGTTGATGGTCCCAGTGCAAAGACTGTAAAAGGCAAACGTGGAACCCCTAACAAGAGGTGGAAGGCTGAGTTTGACAACATCTTGATTCCTATTGTTTCAAAATACAATGTAAATTACTAATTAATGAGAAAATTAACAAGATTAGAAAATAGTTAATTCTCTAATACACAAATTACGAAAAAAAAAAAAAACAAAATATAAGGGGGTAATCTCACCACTTGCTGAAGTGGTGACTGGATCCCCACTTCTGAGCAAACCAAACACCATGAACTGTCGGAGTGAGAACTTCCAGAATTTCACTTCCACCAACCAAACACATGAACTGGTCACTGTTCTGCCACTTCAAACTGTAACCAAACACACTGAAGTAAGGACTTCAGCTGAAGTGCCACTTCCTGACTTCAGTTACTTCGGTAGACCACTTCTGAACCAAACACGCCCTTACAAATTAAGAATGAATGCACTAAGAGTGCTTTTAAATGCCCTCAATCATTATCCTCGGAAAAGGAATCATTGATTACATATTTCTTTTCCTTTGTTTGGATGTTATTTTATGTAGCTAATCATTAAGGGTCGGTGGAATTCATTACTTCCACCAAAAGAATAAGTTATTCCCCCAACTTGTATATCCCAAATTAAAACCTAATTATCTTTAATTAACTTAATAAATTAATTAATTGTATTAACTTGATTAATTCAGTTAATAAAATAATCAATTAACTTAATTAATTAATTGAGTTAATAAAAATAATTAATTGTGTTAATTTAATTAATTAAATAATTAATTAACTTGATTAATTCAGTTAATAAAATAATTGATTAATTTATTAATAAAATAATTAATTAACTTAATTAATTATGTTTATAAAAATAATTAATTGTATTAAGTTAATTAATTAATTAAGTTAATAAAATAATAATTAATTGTGTTAACTTGATTCATGAAATAATTAATTAACTTTATTAACTTAATTATTTAAGTTAATAAAATAATTAATTATATTAACTTAATAAATTAAATAATTAATTATATTAATTAAATTAATAAAATAATTGATTAACTTAATTAATTAATTTTATTAAATTAATTAATTCTTAATTATCAATATATATATATATATATATATATATATATATATATATATAATTGTTTTTTAAGAAGTGTATAAAAGTAATTGTCTCACATATTCTGCATTTACTTTTTACATTCCCAATGCATAACTTTCTCTAACCAAATGCAAACTAGTGTATAAAAGTAATTATCTTACATATCCTCTACTTACTTTTTACATTCTCAATACATAACTCTCTCTAACCAAATGCACCATAAAAATACATCATACCTTTAAAAACGAAACATTACATGCATATATGTATATATCCCCTGTAAACTATGAAATTTCAGAGAAATCACTAAAATAATTATTTGTATGCCCTTTACTAAAGCAAACCTGAATTTGCATAGATAGCCCTATGATCAAAATAAAAATGAGTTATATACATATAAATATAAAAACATATTTGCCTCCGTCTTTAATCTCATTTTATTACCATCACAACAAGTCTGGTTGTTCTCTTCCCATCCCCCTTTCTTCTTTTAATTCTTTGATTTCAATTACACGAACATATCAATCACATATAACTGATTCAAATCAATTTCACAACATATTTACTGTTAAAGAAAAATATAAAATATAAAATTTTCAAATGGATGAATCATACTCGGTTATACAAACAGGCTCAATTGGGGGCAAAACTTGATGAAAGGATTACATAGATTAGTAAAGTGTGGAACATTAAAATATTCAAAAAGAAATAAAAAAAGAAAGGCAAAATTGAACAATAATGAGAATTTACTCCGAAAACTAGAGAAAAACAACAACACTAGTAACAAATTAAAAATATGTAACATAAATTATGTCACAAGAAACAAATTAAAAATATGTAACATAAATTATGTCACAAGAGAGCAAGACCCTAGCAATGGATACAGAGGTACTGTGATGGGATGCTTACCTATGTTGGAAAAAAAATATATTAAGTTTGTTTCCATGAAGTTTAAAACCTCCTGTCTATGTCTACATTTGTGACAACCATCCCTCTTCATAATATGTGGATGAAATCCTACCTATAACACAAGTTAATAGCTTCCATACAAATAAATTTATCAATCCCATGGAAAGAAGAAAAGGGGAAAAAAGAAGCAACACGTTCTCATGAATACAGGGGAAGAATATCCAAACCAGTTCACTTCAATTTATCAATTTCTTTCTCCCACTTAAGTCCAAACATTTGGCGACCAAACGGGACAATAAGATTGTAACGAAGAACCTGCATATTGAGCAAATCACAGCTCATGACATTTACACTAGCAATGGATGGAATTTTAGGCCATTGAGTTGCACGTTAGAGAAGAACAAGAAAATTAAAAAAAAAAAAAAATTCAAAGACCTGTTTACCTTATCATTGATTTCCCGCATTTGAGACTTAAGACACTCAGAATCTTCAAGCCATTTGGAATTATCATGATCTGAACTGCGAGTCCAAGCTTTCTTCATTGCTAACCTCCATTCTGCAATCTTGGATCGGATTTCTTTGTTCAGTTCAACCCACTCAGGAGCGCACCCATTTCTGGAAAGTATTCTATACAAGGTGTCCTCCGCAGGATCTGCATGAGGGTTTGTACTCAAATCAAGAGGTTTTCCTTTCCCAGGCAAGTTCTCAAAGTGCCCTTCTTCCATTGAGTGCCATATTCTTTGCTCCACAACATTAACTATGTCAGTCTCAGACCTGCCTCAAACACAAAAATTTTGGTAATTGACAGAGTTACTCTTCAGCTGGACATTTTATCCAGTTGATAATCGAAAATAATTCACTTTTCCTTCATAGTTTTTTCATAGTTTTTTCTTCAAAAGTGAGTCCATTTTAGGAATCTTACTATAAGCGATATGACTGAAAGCCCAATACAAAAATAATATCAGAATAATGTAGTGTGTAAAGATACCAAAAACTTGGGAGTCGACTAAGGATTAGTATTCAGTAATATGAAGTTTCTGAAGAGATTGTAATGAAATGTTCAACAGCTTGACCATCAAGCCTAGCTGATATATTAAAAAATATGATATTGCAATGAGCACTTTAAGGCTTGATACAATCAAGCCTTAAAGTGATTATTTTGAGCAGTTGCACTTAAAGTATGAACAATAGGTATCAGATTCAAATCACTTCTTTTTGTTGTGCCAATAAAACACATCATCAAGTGTGAAAAATGAGCATAAAATAGAACATAATTCTGGCTCAAACTAACAAAGTTTAAAGAACGAAATTTGTAATTGAATAGGAGTAAAAACGCAACTTGAATCCTGCTTTGAGCTGAAGCATAGTTCATGATAGGAGGTAATATTCCATGCATGTATTCACTCACTCACATGAACTATTTTCCCTAATTGATGACATTGGATAAGATTTACTGATAGGATTCCAATTTGACACCAATTCAATTCAGAAATACAAGGAAAGTTTTAAGCATTATAAAGAAAGCCCTAGAAATTAGAAATCCATTCAGAATTGGGAGAAATAGAGGGGACCTGATCGCATTCACTCGGCCTCGGAGCTCGGGAGGAAGCTTCCGATCGTTGATAGCGTCGACGACGGAGGAGAGGCGGTTTGCAAGCTTCTTCTCCCGAGACCGCGAGGAGGATGTGGCGGTCGTGGGGTCGGCGTCGGCCCTAGAGGAGGACCATATGGGGCGGAATCCAGCTCTGAGATGGGGAAAGAACCACCGGGTACGGTGGCCGGCGAGAGCTCCGGCCATCGATGGAGCCAGAGAGGAAGACGACGACGAGGCCACAAGAGAGAGGAACACCGCTTCGTGCGGTGGTCTAATTAGAGACGACGAATGAACGGCTTGGATTGTCTTGAGATTGAAGTCATCGACCGACACGAATCTCAATGAATGACAACGAGAAAGGTGAAATACGTAATTGGTCCTTGAAGGTTCTCCCGTGAAGAACAAAAATATTTGCATTTAATTTTTTAAGTACATAAATATTATTATTATCATAAATTGAAAGAATAAAATTAGACCAAAACCGGCACAAACCTTCATTTTCATGTCTTAACAAAATTTAAAATTAAATTAGATTTTACTTAAATTGAATGAAAAAATAAAATTATAAAGTCAAATGGAAATCACCATTGGTGACAACCAAAAGAAAGCGAAGCACTAAGGGACTAATCGTAAATTTTAACTTAACAAATTAAACAACATAAAAAAAATCAGAAGATGTGGCTGCTGGGATTTGAGCCCAGGTCTCCACGGCCACAACGTGGAATTCTAACCACTAAACTACAGCCACATTTTAATTACTTAAACTAAATAATTAATCAATTTAACACATTCTTACACACATACAAGTTCCTTTTAATAACCAATAACAAAATATATATAACAACATACAAATCAAGGCCAATTGCACTCAGGAGTAAGGGAATGATCCCTCTTAAAATCCTTGCAGTAATCATACACCAAAAAATTTCTCTGAGCCCATCTCATGGCTAAGTTCTGGTTCGGACCAAGACCACTACCATAAATTGAAGACCGAACAGGACGGCAACGTAGAGAAGCATAGGCTGAACAACCATGAATAATAAAGTTGGTATATCTCGCAATGAACGGCTCATAACGATAATCCGCAGGATACCTCCCATCGTCTGTGGCCCATGAAGACGCATCCCATATCGACCCATACACCCACATTGGTCTTATTGGAAATGTTGCAGCACTTTTCTTTTGGTATCTCCGTATCGGCACATCATCCACCAAAAATCTGAAATATATATATACTCATATTAATAGTAATATAATTATTTTGAAAAGGCCAACGGTCGCTAGGTCAATTGGCACCAACTCTCTTGCGAGTTAGTGTCAATTGGCGCACGTATATGTTTCTGACTTATTTTTTGGAGGACACTTCTCGTCTTGTGTCAAATAATAATAATAATAATAATAATAATAATAATAATAATATATATATATATATATATATATATATATATATATATATATATATATTGAAAAGAACATAATAAATAAATTAAGTTTTTAAGATGTTACAATGGGAGAAATGGGTAGTGTTTTTATTCCCACTCTGGTCCAGTTCATTGAATGGGAACCACTCGGTGCACGGAATGTACCTTGCCATTACTAACTCACAGTTCAAGTTCATTGCTCTTTGTCCACCATTTATTTGCACCCATACCTCTATGTCATTTTGTTTTGTATTAATGAAACTAATACCTGGTCTTAAATGCCGACAAAATTAATAAACTCATAACTAAGAAAGGACAATATTTACCATCATGTATTAATTCAATTAACATTCAAAATAACAGTAAAAACACAAATATTAATAATATCAGACAGCTCTTATAACAAAAGAGTTAGATAAGTTGTGACTTGTTAATATTTCGCACAAATATATATATATATAACAAAATAATTGAATGAATATATCAAAAACAAAATAAAAAAACTCAAAATATTTGCACAGTAATAAAAAAAGTAAAAAACCTTATCATAACACTCTAAAATTCTTTTAGGAAAATACATATTTGGATAACATTCATTGGTTTTTTTTACTCATATTTTTTTCCCAAATTTAAGCACAAACATATATGAAAATCTTGAAGATTATTAGGAAATCATATAACAAGAATTAGGAAGAAAAAGAAAAAGAAAAGAAAAGAAAAGAAAAACTCACATGATTTCATCAGGATTCCAAATGATAGCATAATGGTGAAAAGCAGAAGTGGGATCAAACCACAAGTGAAACTTCATTTCTCTACCAATAACTCTGCCATCACCACTCCCTCTCACATAAACATTAGTCTGCAAAGTGTATGGATTCCCTGGAGTTGTTCCCAAGAACTCAATATCCACTTCATCATGAAATCCAGGATGTGCTTGATTATTAGAAAGCTAAGTAATCAAAAAAAAAAAAAAAAAAAAAAATACATCAGCATCATTAATAAAACATAAAATTATACTCTCTTTAAGTAGTAGGTTGAATGAATTTAATTTATAAACTCACATAGAAAGCAGTGATAACTCCAGCAGTGTAACCAGGTTGGAGCTTGATGGAAGCACCAAAGTAGCCATTCCTGAAAGGCCTAGTGGACTTGAAACCACTGCCAGAGTTTCTGTCAAGCCAGATGCTGACTTGGCCATGGTGAACATGTTGGTGTTGAGCTCCCCAAAGGTTTTGGAAGCCATAGTGGAATGCTAGAGGTTTGAAAATTTTGCTTGGATAGTAAGATGGAGATGGTTGAGCATTAATGGTTGAAAATGAAATGAAGAAGAAGAGGAAGAGAGTGGAAGGAAGAGTGTGAAGAAAAGCCATTGGTTTTTGGGTTAGAATGAGAGGGTAATGGTTATATAAATAGGCGATGAATTTTTAAGGGAGGGGGAGTTTTGGTTAAGGAGTGAAGTGAATGAAGGGAGAAGGTAAAGATAGTGAACAGAAAAGGCATGAAAGATCAATCGGAGGGCAATGATTGGAGGGTGGTGACTTGTGTTTCTTCATCAAGTTTAGTTTTTTTTTTTTTATTATTATAACTTTTTTTTGCTTTCTTTAATATATATATATAGTTTTGTTTTTTTTGGGAGATATATTGGAGAGCTCGTACCTATTGCCAACGGCCGCTAGGTCAATTGGCACCGGGTCTCTTACATAGAGTGTTCGTTTCTGGGAGGATCAGAGATTGAACCTCTGTCCGTGTAAGGTGAGAGCACGGGTGACGTTGAGCTTGCAGGTGTGCTCCACGCTCGTACACGTCCTTGACTAACCCTTAGATTGGGAGGCACTTGTCGTCTAATGTCAAAAAAAAAAAAAAAAAAGTGCGGCAAGCGTCAAAAATTAATCATGCACCCTAAAGATCCTTATCCAATGACAAGAATTTTTTGGTTGCAAGCCCATATCTACACTGGGACCGATCACCATCACATGCGTCATGAGAACTTGAACTCTACAAATTTGAAGGTTCCACACTGCACTTTTCACCGTGGGCTAGTACCAATAGATCATGAACTCTTTGATTATATTTGGACCATTTTTATGATTAGTGAATAGAAATTAGTTTATATTTTTTGTTAAAGGATAATATTAATATAAAGGTTTGAGTGCATTGTTAATCTATAAATTTGTTATATGATTTTAAAATATATTAAAGACATGAGTCACTTTTTTCCCTAAAATTATATTAAGGGGCATTTAAATTCAATTTTTTTCACCCAAAAATGCTTAAAAACACATATAAATACAGCTAGTCTTCTTTGAAAAGTATTTATTTGATAAAAATAGCCCATTTGGGCTTTTTTTTTTGTTTTAAACTAAAAATTTAATGACACTCATAAAAACACTTCTATAAAAATATGAAATAATTAACAACTTTTTTTTACTAAAAACATTGAACTTGATTAGATTTTTAATTAAGGATGTGTACACATGGAGCACTCTCGACCATTATGCACATTCACGCTTTGTGAGAAAAGAGAATCAAATTCACGTCTCACTAAAAAAAAAAAAAATGTCGGTGAACTAAGAGCTTTTTGATAATACTATTTTATATTAATAAAACCAAACTTATATTAAAATAAAGTTTAAAGCCATTAATGATGTATGAAATAAAGATTACTATTGTCTTGGCCTCCCAAGCCACTTTTCATAATTGTACTAATACTGCTAGATTAGAAATCCTTTGATCATAAATTATTTTGTATTTTTGTTAAAACTTAATATTAATATAAAGGTTTAAGTACATTGTTGATTTATATATTTTTGTTGTATGATTTTAAAATATCTTAAAGACATGGATATGCTTTTTCCTTAAATTATATCTAGGAGCATTTAGATTCAAATTTTTTCTCCCAAAAAAGCTTAAAAAATATATAAAAACATCTGATCGATCTTTTTAAAAAAAATATTTATTTGATAAAAATAGTCTATTTTGTGTTTTTAGCAAAAAATTTAATAATTCTCGTAAAAACATTTCCAAAAGAATATAAATTAATTAGCATTTTTTTTAAACCAAAGACATTAGACTTGATTAGAGTTGTAATCATGGACGTGTGCATGCACATAGCATACTCAACCGTCATGGGACTTCATCCTTTGCGAGAGAAAGGAATCAAATTTGTGTTTCACCTTTTCTATTTTGTACAAATATTGAGTAGTGCAGGCTTGACCATCTTACTTTTTACTAGGGGTGAGCAAAAAAATCCGAATCTGATGATCCGATCAGATATCCAGTTTTTTGACCGGAATTTTTTGGGTACCCGATCCGATTTGGATTTTCTTCTTTTTTAATATATATATATATATATATATATATATATATATATATACTCTTCTATGGTTAAAAGTAAAACGAAAACAAATTTAAATCCTTGTCTCCTAGTCCTCAACGTTTATCACACCGCCTCTTCTCTCTAGTCTCCATCCCTATCTAAGATTGATGCTTAAGAAGATATTTGATTTTTTTTTTTTTATTGTCTAAGATTGATAAAGCTCTTTATTATTTTTTTTTTGACTTTTTTTTGTGGGGTGAATAATGTAAGGTTTTAATCCTCTTAAGTTTTTCATATTTGTTTGTTTTTATGAATATTGATGTTCTTATATAAAACAAATCCATGGAGTAGATGAAATTTAAATTCGGATCCGGATATCCGATATCCGATATCCGATCAGGTTTAAACTGGGTACCCGGTTTTCAGTACCCGTTTTAAACCGGATCGGATATGGGTCGAGTTTTTGCCAATATGAAAAATCGGGTACCCGATCCGGTTTTTTGCTCACCCCTATTTTTTACTAAGTACTAACAGTACCGATTTGACCACCTTATTTTGAAGTAATTACTGACTAATGTAGGTTTGACAGTCCGACCGATGGCGGTTTGATCGCCCTACTTCATAATAATTATTGATCGGTGTAGGTTGAACTAACCAACTTCTTAATAATTTTTTATCGGTGCAGTTTTGACCGTCCTATTTTCTAATATTTTCATGATTTTTTTTTTTAAAAATAAAATGTAAATAAAATGTAATATATATATCAATTAAAAGTTTTTAAAATTTTAAAAATTCTTAACAGCAACCAAGCTTTTTTTAAAATAAAAAAATTAAAAAAAAAATGAAAACGGGAGAAGCTCTACTTTTTTTTTTTATTTAAAAAAAAAAGGTTGAAAGCGAGAAAAGTTTTCCCGGTAAAAACTTGCACATTTTAGTAAATAATTCACAAAATGTGTAATTCCGTAATTATTATTATTATTTTACAATATTAAAAAAAGCCTAAAATGATGTATTGATATTTTAAAAATATTACCAATATATGTTTTGACCGTTGAGCAAAGAATATGGACTTTAAGGAAAGAGCCGTTGGTGCATTTGCACCACAAAATGGCAACACGAAAGGACCATTGTAAGTCCTACTCCACATGAACAAAGGTCCCTATAAGTTGTTACTCAAACGGTAACCAAGACCTTATATAAGTTTGCTCAAATGGAGCTCATTTTACCGTTGAAAGTTCTGGATAACTTGCAAGACTTTTCATAATAAGAGGCCAAATAGAACACACGTGAAGTAGGAAAGAGAATTGGAACAAAAATAGGAAAAAGTGATAACCCATGAGGGTTGTCGGCTATAAATTTTTCTATTAATCTAGTTTCCAAGGTTTGTGAAAGAGTGCAATGGCTTTTTAACTTTTATTCTAAATTATTATTTATTTTTGGGTTTTTTTTTACAGTAGTGAATTCACCGTAACATTTACCAATTGTGAGACAAAATTTGAATACCCAATCTTAAGTGTAGGACTTCCGTGCTTTTACTATAGCACAATACCAATGTTGGTTTTTTTTTCTTGTGGTCTCTTACAAAATTAGAAAATAATTAATATATTTGTATAAAAACTATGGTTTTTTTTTTACAATTTTATAAATTATTTTACTTATTTATAAATCCCTAAAAAATTAATTAAATATTTTTTCAAAATACTAAACTATTCTTTTTCATTCATATTTGGAAAAAGGTGAAAAAAAACCAAAAACCAAAAATTATTTTTATATAATTTTATAAGTTGAAATTTAACCATAATTATATATAATCTTTTCATGTAGTAATTGCCCATTTTATAGGGGTATGCAAGTAATTTTATTTTAATTGGACTTCTTAAACCACTTGTGACACCTTTGGCTATTATTTATTTTATTTTCTAAAATAGAAAATATTTATTATTTTACTTATTTTATTATCTAAGTGAAAACAATAACAATAATAGAAAACATACATGTCTAAGATAAAAAAAAATGACCATATTTTTTTATTGAAGGGTTAAAACAAATAATGATCCTCACTATAAAGGCGGTGGCAGCTTTAAATCTATGATAATTGGTGCTGATATTATTATTTTTTATTTATAACTTTATGATTTATTTTTATTAATAAAATTTTGGATTTTACTAGAATGACCATCAAAGATGAAGGATGATTTTGACCTCATCAGTAACAACTTGGATCCAACAAAGGATGTCTACCATACGTAAAGAATATGTGAGACACCACAGACAATATTGTAAAATTTTAATTATTTTTAAAAAATAATAGCACTAAATAATTATTGTTTGTGAATATTTAGAAAAACTAAAACAGCTTTCAGTTTAGTAACACTAGTTTTACCATAAAAGATTTAATTTATAATGTTCATAACTAAAATTCAAAATACATTAGATGCAATGATATTAAGAGTCCCTAACTATAGATGTAGACTTGCAATCCAAACCAATATTGGTCGGGTGAAAATGCATGGGATAGTTCTCACATGGCCCTTTTATATTTATTTATCGCATTTTATAAAAAAGATATATATATAAAAAATAAATTTTAATCTTAAAATATTTAATTTTTATTAATATGAATTAAGTTTGGACATCTAAAACAAATCCGTTTAATTTAATATTTGAAAAAGAATTTCTTTTAGACCGAAACTTTTATCACATCACCGACATCCCCTGTACATTTGATAGCTGGTATTATAATTTCTAAAATATTTTTAAAATTATGACAATTTATTAAATAATTCTAAGAACCTGATTTTGTATTGTATGGCTATGTTATGTTTAGACTAGGCATGTGAATAATGAGTAAATCAAGTTTTTGTTTTGTTTTGGTTTGATTTTTTTTTTAAGTAATTGGTTCTTAATTTTAAAAGCGATAAATACAAAATATTTTTTGGGATACAGACAGCTTATGTCATGTAAGATGAAAAAATTTTAAAATTTTAAAATACTTATATTTTAATCTTATTTGATAAATGATATAATATAAATTGGACTCGTGTATATCACTAAAATTATGTGACTTTAATTAATAAAAAAAGTATTGTAGGGTCATTCTCAAAACATGCCTAATAAATGTCAACTCACTAAAATTAGGTCTATTATTATTATGCTATTTAAGTAAAGTATTTATATCTGATTGAGAAAGTAAGTTTAAATATATATTAACTCATACAGGATGAGAATAAATGAATGAGATATTAACTCCACACTATATACATCCCTGACTTGGTTTATCTATATTTAACAAAAAAAAAAATTGTCTCTTATAAATTCCTATACTAATTTATTTTTATATAATATCACTTTCATTTTTCCTGATAAACTCCTAAGCTCCTAACTAACAAGGTCTAGCTCATTTTGACAACATTAGTGTACTTATTTTTTTTTTATGAAATGCAGATGTGGCAGTGAGATATGCAAACATCGAGTTAATCTCTCTACATATGTGGTCTCATCTTTTGTAAGCTAAGATTTAAATTTATCTCTTATATTAGACACAAATACCTTACAAAAGAGACCAGGTGCTAATAAATCAATATATTATTTACCTAATTTTTTTTCTTTATTTATTAAAAAAAATTAGTTAATTTTTTTTTTATCTCTTTGATAACCACTAATTTACATTAACAGTTAACATATTATCATGAATATAATTACTAGATTTAAATTTCTACAAATGTTAAAAATAAATAATAATAAAATAAAACGAGAAAACCTTGTAGTAAACCTAAACGCTAATTATGAGTTACATTATTTGTTAAAGTACTTAGGGTTAAACTAGTTAGGTTAAAATTCAAAAGTTTGAAATTATTTCTCAATGAAAACTTTTATCTGATTCAGTTAATATTGACAAAATTTATATTAAAAGCATAAAATAATTATTATTTATAAATTATCTAAATAATTAAATCTTATTCGTATATAAACAGGGGAAAAAAAAGTAGGCTTAGTAAGTGCCGACACTTTTAACAAAAATATGAAATGTGAAAGGTTAGGTAGATGTCATGCTGTCAAGGTTACAAGATGTTGCTGGCAGTTCAAGGAACAAAATATTAGGGTTGGTGTGATTCCCATTAAGACCACAAAATCAAGGAATGCATGCATTCATCCTCTTCAAGGACAACAACAACTTACACATGCTCACAAGTAGCCCAACATGTATGCAAAGAAGCTTCACACTGTCAGCCCCATCTTTTTTTCTTTCTTTCTTTTTTTTTTTTTCTCTTTTTCTTCTTTCTATAAAAAACACAAATGGGATGACCGTATATATGGGGTCATTTCACTCAAAGTAACAAATATTTGTATTTTATAACACTGTGATCACAAAATTTTAACACAAATACCACTTAATTTTTCTCAGGTCGCACGTGAGGCCATAATGGTCTGTTTTAAGATTGTTTTCAATGAGTGTGATGATGTGGCGCTGATATGGCGTAAAAAAACTGTCTTAAAATAGACAATTATAGCCTCACGTGCAACAAATTTTTTTTTTAGTTTTTATGTTAAAAAAAAATTGTGATCACAACATTATAAAATGCAAACATTTGCTAGCATTAGTGAAATGAACCCCCTATATATAGTCAAAAATATGCCTATGACCGAAAATTAATGGTTCAGTTATGTAGCTTCACCTAGTGATATAAGCATTGGGTTGCAAACTTACTTCCACATCAGAAACACTTTGCTATGATTACATCCGGCGTGTTTTGAACTCGGGCAATGTAAGTCCCACAAATCAAATTTTACATAGTAGAGCTAGTGCCGCATGGGCCAAGAGCCCTCTCATATGCTCTCGACCTTCTATTTAAAGGCATGTCGAGCTATGCTATTGTATTTCTCAATACTATATAATACACACACACACTAAACGTCATCCACGGGTTTACACATGATGAGGTTTACACATAAAGAAAAATAAAAAAAAGGAGAGTTTGAGTGGTGTTAGGATTTAGAGAGAGCTTGTGAGAGGGGAACATAACATATATAATTTTTTTAAAAAATTTATTGAATTTGTATTTTAAAAATAATGGTTGCATATACAACATTAATTTATTATATAACCATAAATATATAATGTTTTATATTTATATACTCTCTCCATTGGTTTTTATCTGTCATAATTAACCGAATCTCACATAAAAAAAAATTAGTTATTTTATAAAATTTTATAAAAAAATTAGTTATTTTTTCAAAATTATTCATAATTTATATCTTCATATTTTTCTCCATATTTAATTCCAATAATAGAGTTGAATAAAGTGTAAAGGGTAATTTTGAAAAAAATTAATTAATGCTTCTTAGTGTTAAAAAATGACGGATAAAAAAAAACATAGATTTGTGACAGATAAAAAGGAACCAAGGGAGTATGAACTAATCTAACTTTTAACTTCATATAAATAATAATTAGTTAATTTCATATAAAATTTTTATGTGTGTATATGAAAATTATAGTTATATGTGAAAAAAATTTTCAAAAAAATTTCAAGTAGGTTTTTTACCAAAATAATTCTTAAAAAGACAAATAAGTTTTCAAAAAACAAATAGCTTTTAAAAAAATGCATGCAAGCTGTGGTTTTTATAAAAAAATAAAATCCAATAGAATTCTAAAAAAAATTGTTGAGTTGAAAATATTAAGGAAACAATTTTTTTTTTTTTTTTTTTTTAATTTTTTTTTTTTTTTTTAAATCTAATCTAGGGACTTGATAGGATGACTTGGTCATTTTGATAAATAAAATGCCCGTTGGCCATTGGGATAATTTTTCTTTTTTTAAAAAAATAGGACTATGTTGAAAAAGCTTTATATGTGCTCATTTTACTTTTGATCTAATTAAGTGTAGGGGCCATGTGGTCTACAGAATTTTATATTACAATCGGGAATATGATTACAAGAAATATGATTCCCAATTCATATTGACGGAAATATGTGCAAGTTTTGTTTGGTTGATAGGACAATAAAATGGTAACATTATAGTGTTTTGGAATCTTTTCTTGCAAATTATTTTTTTTTACTAAAATACCTTATCTAATAAGTACTGAATATATCAAAATAATAATATTTTCAAATAAATATAGAAATTATTTAATAATAATTTTTTATTAAAAAATAAATTTTAATTTGTAATATAATTAAATTTTATTAATATTAATTAAGTCAACTTTACTTATTTTAAATAAATTTAAATTTTTACTTATTTTTAAATGTTGAAAAAGTTGATATTTTTAAGATTTTATTGAATTTGAAAAATGTAACATGGAAAAATTCACATTTCCTAGAGAATGTGAAATTACCACATATTGAGTTGGTAATTACATTTCCAGTAATATTGATCAAATTATCATATTTTGAAAATATAATATTCGTAATTTATATAAGTAAACGAGATAATATAAGATTATTTTATCTATATTCCAGAGGTAATATGATATTACGGCCCCAACCAAGCAACCCCTTGGGGGTATAACTCATTGGTGGAATTAATTTAATAAAAGTTCATCAAAACTTTTAACTATTTCAGAATAGAAAATCATTGTTATGATATTATTTTAAAAATAAAATTTTGAATTAGCTTGATATTATTCATTAGAAAGGGATTTCTTTTTTGTTTATTTTTTCCCAATTGATTATTATATTGAGTTTGGGAAATCACTCAATCAATTGTGTAATTTTTTCTTATGTTATAGTGGATTTTTCTTGGAGATTGTCTCATGGTTTTTTTTTTCATATGTAAAGAAGGGTTTTGCATATTTGCTTAATATTTTGTTCTTGAGCATATGTATGTTGAGTACTAAATTTTTATTTTGATTATTTTGCTGAAAGTCTATCATGTATTATTCCATAATTATAATTCTGACTAAATCAAATTGCCATTTTTTTTCAAGGAAAAATTACTAGATTTTATTTCCTTCAAAGGTTGAGTTTGATTTAAAAGTTATTGAATAGCACCCAACTAATAAATGGCCTGTGCCTGATTTGGGTGGGCTCATTAGCTTAGCTAGAAATAAGTTGACAAAGTTTGTTTGACCTCGCCTTGATTTAATTTCAAAAGCTTAATTTGACTCAATTTAACTCAAAATTAAAATCATATCGATTGAGAATTGGAATTCTATTAAATTTAGTTTAAAACTAAACCCTCATTTTTAACTTTATTTTTGTTTTTAAAGATTAATAATACAAATTAATGAATTATATGAACTTTTAATATAACAATATCATATATTATAAAAATATATAATATAATTATGTATTTAGATATTTATATATATTATGCTAGGCTCAAATCAGCTTAGGTCAGTTTCACTTTGGTTAAAAATTAATTTTGAACTTGGTTCAAAAATTCAAAATTTTGAGATGAATCAATAGATAGCTCCATTCTTAACTTTATGAATTAGTGAAAATATAATGAGTTGATGTTGTGGTGAAACAAATCAAGTTAGGAAACAAATTTGTGCTATTTTTAGCAAAATAAAATATTAATGGACATTGATTTATTTTCATAATTAAGCAAGACAAACTACATTATTATTTCTTTATATAATAATTTTATAGATCATAATATAAGAGTGAGAGAATGAAATTGAAGATCACAAAGTCGATAATCGGCATTTTTAATTTTTGGCTGTCATTTTGTTTATTTATGGAGTTCTCATGTTGCAATGTTAGGGGGCTATATATATATATATATATATATATATATATATATATATATATATATATTTGCCCCAAGAAACATGTAGAGAAAGAATTGACAATAGGATATAAACATCTTTAAATGGAATAAAAATTTGATAATTTTTTTTATTGTATGTTATTTTATAAATTTATTTTGCATAGTAATCATTGTAGTTTTCACCTATAACTATTCCAAACAGTCTCCCTACCAAGTGAGCTTTTGTACACTTGAGGGGGTAAGAAACTTTGGGGGTGACATTTTTAAATTGGATTATGGGCATTTTAATATTTGGAATTTTTTAAAAGTAATGAATGTTTTGGTTATACAAATCCTATTGTAAAACAGCTGAAATTTCCTTCCAATTTTTTTGATCAATAGACGTAGCTTTAGAAGCTATACTTTTCCAAAGATCTATGGTATATTTGTTGGGTTATTTGGGCTTCCCTCCTATGTGGAAAAAGCCCAAGACTTTGAACCAAGCCCATTAAGTTTTTTTTTTGGCTCATGTGGATTAAGGGGTGGTATGAAAAACAAGGCAGATGCAAAGAAAGGGCGAGAAGAGAGAACATTGGTTTTTCTGCAGTTTTTCAGACACCTTGTTATGTGTTACATTTTTGCATGATCCTCAATTGTTCACCGTTGGATTGTGCTGAAATTTGGTGTGGAGGCTTGCAAGGCATAATTCTACAATCTAAAAAGTCAGATTCTTGTTTGGAGTTCTGTAAAAAGAGATATGATCCTCAAACTGTAGATTAACATTCGTGATTTTTCTCCTTTTTGTTCTTGCATCTCTTCTATTGTTGATGTGTTTACTCTTGATTAGTACTCTATTTTTGTACTATCTTTGGAGATGATTTTGTACACCCTATTATCTAGTGGAGCTTCTCTTGATGGGCTTGAAGATCTTGTGGTTTTTACCCTCTATTTGATGGGTTTTTCACGTTAAGATTGGGTGTTCATAGCTGTGGATGATTGTTTTGATTTCTTGCTCATTCTCACTTTCAAATTGCTGTAATTACTGTTTGTATCAGTTTATTCCTGACAGGTTTAAATAGATCCGAAAATTGGCCTTGCTGTTGTTCTATTTTTCCTTATGAATATTCAGGTGACACTTTGCTGATTGAAGCCCAATAAGGTATATTGACATAAGCCGACATATATTAAGGCGTGTTTGGTTAAAAAAAATCACTAAAATAGTGAAAGTTTGAAAGGGTTGTTTCAGTGGAAGTAGAGATTTTAACTGGAAGTCTCAAGTTTTTGTTTTTTTTGTTTTGTTTTTTTGAAAAAGTGGATAAATCACATACATTAAATGAAAGAAGAGAACACTACCCCATGGAGCCAGGGAACATAACGAGACAACGACTACATCTACTAGTGGTGGGAGAAGAAAAATAAAAGAGAAGATAAGCACAAAAGAGAAGGATTTATTACTAAATATTAAAAATAAAAACTTAAAAAATATTACAAATGATTAATTGATTGAAATAAACCCATCATACAAGGGAGCTAAATAGCTAAATGGTTAATTGTCATGGGCCAACCTCATGAGTTATGTCATGCCAAACAACGACTCCCTCCATGATTCATTTGGAAAGATGGTTGTATTTTTATTGATCAATCAACTATATAGAGGTCTGATTTTATGTAGAATGGAAGAAATGCATATGATTGACAAATGAGTAGGTGTTAATCTAGTTTGGATGTAATTCTATTGTAGTGATGCAATATTTTTTTCAAGTAAAAATATAATAATACTAATCAATTAATAAAATTATTTATTTATATTATATTTTATTATTTTTAAATCATCACAAAATTTAATAAAAGTAATGTTAAAAAAAAACAACAGGTAGATTAGAGCCAAATCCAATGGCCAAATCCTGGCCCGATCCAATGATTGATCTAAAGAGCCAAGCCCATGAGTTGGGCCATGGGTTTAATATTTTAAATTTGGGTTAGCTCACCTCGGCCCAAACTATTCATGAGGTCCGTTAGATCTGGGTTGGGCTGAGTCAAAACCTTAATTTTCTGGGTTAGGCCAGCCCAATGAAGAGAGTGAGTTACCTCCTTTATTTTTGTTGGTTGGGTTAATATCTGAATTAAATTTGTTTTATTAATTTTTTTCATAGATTAATTATTCCATTCATTTAAATTTCCAAATAATACAATTACATAAATTGCTTTATTTTTGAGTTGAAAGATGGTTGAACTTTATTCTATATATTTTTTTCGTTGCTTGTCTTCTCTAATTTTATTAAAAATTGGAATTAAAATAACTGATTAATACTTTTTATCTATCTATTTTTTTATTAAATTTTTATACACTTTGGTGCAAGCACCCCTCACGTGATATTCATGTGCTAGAAGTGGAATGCTCAAATCCTACTATGGGGTTTTTTTTTTTTTTAATTGAAAGACTGAAGTGAGACATTTGTGGAGGTTTCATATCACTACTTCGGGGTGGATTTTTGTGAAACAAACATGCCGAAGCGTCATATCAAGCTCCATTTCAGTCACTTTAGCCCTAAACTTGGTGAAACAAATATGTTTTTAATACGAATTTTTTTTTAGAGGGCCTATGTTCATCAGAAGTTGCTAAAGGTGTATCTTTAGACTGTGGCTTAATGAGTGTATGTTTAGGACCACTTAGATTAAAGTATACTAACAACAAGAAGAATTGGGTCTGGGTTCCTATTTGCACTAATACTAGGATTGCCTGTGTAGTTTATTCACATCCAATTCAGGATAATATAGGGACAAAAATTATAAAAGTTGGCACATATTTGGAGGATTCAAGGGGGCTAGGGTGAGATTCTTTGTTTGGTTACTTCTTTTTAAGAAATTGCCTACATATGACTTTTTATACTCCTTAAGCCTAGCTAGGATCTTTCACACCGGGGTTATTTTTTTTTGTGTGGGTACCTTATAATACACATATTTCATTTTGAGCACCTTTTTTTCCAGTTTGTATCAAAATGAGCACTTGATTTTGATTTCCTTTCAATGGAAGGGTACTAGGACTATTCTAGTGGAGAGTTGCTGACGTGGTCGCCAGGATTCTCACGTGGATGGCTTTGTTCACGTCATATATACACAAGGACACGCCATCTGGACAACTTAACCATGTGGCCTTCTCATTTGCCACCAAGGATGCCACGTCAGAAGCCTTCTTCTCCTTCTCATTCTTCTACCCTGAGAGATTGAGAAATATTGTGCTTATAACCCTAAGATTACCGAGCATTTCGAAGATATGAAGCGGAAGCTTGTAGATCTCACTTCCAAGCAGTGGGATAGCATTTTGGAGATCAGGGACTACTCACTTCAGAACAAAAAGTAGAGGTTCGAGAGCTTCATTCATGTTCTTGATATGCTTCTTGAGAAAGTTCGGTAGGAGCATGAGCAAGTTACTGCTCTTGATCCCAAGAGGCGCACAACCTGTGACACCGAGACCCCTTGGTCGCAGACTCCGGTCATTAATCTCACTATCGTCAGAGAAAGGAGAGGTATTGTGCTTTTTTTGAAACTTTATAGGTTGTCAGATTCCATATCCAAGCTTACCATAGTTGATCCTAAAGGCTCTCTTATTGAACTTAAGATTATGAAGATTACTAGTGATGTTGAGATTTCGGATATCAAGAAGGTGCCATTGTTGCTCAAATTGATGACACATACTAACCCACATCCTCCAGGATGGATTGCTGCTGCGAGGTTGGAGGAGGTTACTGGGAAGATTTCGGCTACGCGGCAAATTGATTTATAAAGATTGTTAAGAATGTCCCAAGAATGAGGATGTGTGGCTCGAGGCTTGTCATTTGGTGAGCCCTGATGAGGGTTAAGGTAGTGATTGCGAAGGGTGTGAAGGTGATTTACAATCAAAAGAAAGAGAAGAAGGAGGAGGAGAAGAAGAAGGCTTATGATGTGGCATCCTTCGTGGCAAATGAGGATTAAGTTACCCAGCCTGCATGTCCATGTGTGCATATGACGTGGAACAAAGCCATCCACACGAGAATATTGGCGACCACGTCAGTAACTCTCCACCAGAATAGTTCAAGTACCATCCCGTTGAAAGGAAATCAAAATCAAGTGCTTATTTTGATATGAATTCAAAAAAAGTACTCAAAATGAAACATGGGCATAATATGGTACCCACTCAAAAAAAAATAACCCTCTACACTGTGTGTTTTCTTTTGTCACTTTTGGAGATCGTGGAAGATGTCCTCCTATAATGCCATAAAATTTAAAGGTGCAAGTTATAGTGGTTAATTGTGTAGGATGGATGTTAACCTATCTACTAGTGTAGCTTTTGTAACTAGATTGCAAATGAATTTGTAAAATTTCTAATTGCCACCTATTCATGGACACTCTTGAAAGCTAGATGCAATGGCATATTAAAAAATTTAATATTATATTTTGATAAGATTTCCTAGTAAATTTTGCTACATGCATTAGATTATTGAAGCGTTCATGCGTGCTATAATATTAGGAAGCTACTCTATTTCATTTATATATCCTCCTAACTATATATATATTTTTAGTAATGCCTCATGGGATGGTGCTTCTGGCTGGTCTTAGTTGGGATTTATTATTTTGGCATGCTCAATAGATATCAAGGTAGAACCAAGTTTAGTGGCAAAAGTTGTTGCTTTGCTGGTAGAGCATTGCTGAAAAAAGAATATAAATATTGATAAAATTCTTTGTGACTATATATGTTGGTGTTGTTGATATATTGGAGAATGGTAATAATAGAATTGCAAAGAGATATTTGGAGGATATTAGTAATGTTGATCATTTCAGTTACATCTTTTACTAGGGTCATTGTTTTTGGATTGGTATAGTCCCACATTGCCTAATTGAAGAGAAGTCCATTTGCATAAATGTGGAGGGCAACCGCATTCTATCAGATAATTTTTTTGGGATTGTGGGTCCCTTATTGTGTACATCATTTCCTGCTTTCATTGAGAGCAAGTGGTGTGACATGGGTGAGAGACTGACCAGCTGAGGGTTCTAACCATCCTTTACTATCTGAATATATTATATACTGAATTTGTAGGGAGTGGTTCATTCAAATCATATCTAAACATAAACTAATAATTCCTAATAATTAATTCATGTTTGACCTAATCAAATCCAACATCAAACTTTGTTATTTTTATTTAAAGATTCAAACATGAGTGGGCTACGAGAATAAGAGTAAATTTTTTGAGTGAGCACCATACTATGCCTATATATCACTTTGAGCACCAATTTTCAATTTGTATCAAATTGAGCACTAAGCTTTGATTTGGTTTCATAGGTGGCGTAATTGGGATTTTCTGTGATTTCATGACCTAGAAGCCGGAAAATACACGTGGATGCTAGAGGCCCACATAAGATGCATTAGAGTGTACACGTCAGAAACTTATATACTTGGACAAGTGGAGATCCACATCACCTGCCACATCACCTTTGTCATCTATCCTCTCTTCTCCTCTACCTATTTTTAGCAACCTACAAGCACATCATTAAAATTGTTTCTTATAATTGATTTATAATTGTAGAATTATCTTTAACTAATTGATTTATAATGATTGTATGACATAAATTAAAATTGTTTTTTGTAATTAATTTACAATGCTAGCAGAGTTTATCAAGCATTACATTTGCAAATAAGGTAATCGAGACAACTTCAAACTAATTTTAATTACATATTCAAATCAAACAAAAGCCCGGCCACTAATTGATTTTTAATGTTAGTTGTTAAAGCTATAACTTTAAAATGTAATCAACTGCCATTAAAATTGTTCTCTTGTAACTGATTTACAACTGTAGAATTAGCTTTAACTAATTGATTTACAATGACTATGCGACATAAATTAAATTGCTTCTTGAAATTGATTTACAATGCTAGTAGAGTTTATCAATTTGAACAATTACATTGCTATCAAAACCCTAAATATAGAATAATAGGCAGAGAAGACTAATTGGCTTCATCATTTCTCCCCAACAACAACTAATGTGGACTCTCATAACGCGCGTTAGACGTGGTTATCGAACTACACTGCAGGGTGGTGGCTTGGCTGTCACACCAATAAGGATTTAGGCTACATTTAGGAGAGGAAGTGAAGTAAGATAGAGGATAAGAGTGGATGGAGGTGGAAGATGACGTGGTAAGTGACGTGGATCTCCACTTGTCTAGGTGTATAAGTTGCAAACGTGTACACCTTCAACACATCATTTGATGTGGGCCTCCAACATCCACATGTATTTTCCGGCTTTCAAGTTATGAATTTCTCATCGGAAATCCCCAATTATCCACCTGTGAAACCAAATAAAAAATTAGTGCTCAATTTTATACAAACTGAAAGTTGGTGCTTAAATGTATACATGGGCATAGTATTGTGCTCACTAAAAAATTTACTCTATTCAATTTTGCGGCCCTAGCTATGATATCCTATTACTTAAAACAAGCTATATAGCTATGTAAGTAATGTAACATAAGTTAGTGAGCTGAGCCAAACTCTCATAATCACCATTGACTTAAGCTTAAATTTGAGCTCAAATTTTTAAGTTCATTTTGACTTATTTATTATTTAATTTAACCAAACTTGGGTTGCTTGCCAATTTCTTGATTATTTATCACCTCTATACTTTAAATAGCTTGTGTGGGCAAAGTCAATTTTATTTTTATATATTTTTAATTTGTGTTTGTAACTTATATTTTCTTTAATCCTCATTACATTGAAACCTTATATTTTTTTAAGTTTAGTAAACTAAGAATTATGTCTTTGTAGAAACTGTAGTAATACTGTTAATTTATTATTTATTGGGTCTCTTATGGAAGGATGTCATTTCCCTTATCTCTAGGGTTGTATGGCAGGGGGATTTATTAACTATGTTTATTCTTGAAAATATTCTAGGTGTGCACGTGGTAGAACTCTAATCGTCCCATGTAATATCTGACCGAGTTAATATCCCTGTGGGTGGATCAGCCATTGTAATTTTTTTTTTGATGAAAAGAACTCAAAAGAGTTAAAATGCTACAAAGAGAAGACTAAAAACAAAACAAACAGGTAGCAGAAAAAAACAAACCAACACAACAAGAAAGGACAAAGGAAAAAAACTTAAAAGAGGAGACAAAAATGCATCGCCGTGTCTTCAACCCATCTGGGGAGATCCATACCAGCATGAAAGAGCGAAAGGCCGGGATTAGATCTATCGTAATTGGCAAGGAGGTCCGCCATAGCATTTATGTCCCAATGAAAATATTCTAATTCAAAACTCGGGTTTCAGAGGAGAAGGTTCTTAACAATGCCAAGATCATCACATAAACTTCTATTATAGCAACTGCTTCCCTTGATCAAGTCAATCATAGTAATACAATCTAAGAAGAGTTGGTGTGGTCTCAAGGACCTAATTTTGAATTGTTCCAGCGCCAACTTGATGGCCGCAAGCTCAACAGCAAGACTAGAAATCTTTGTGTCACTCTTTGAACTAGCAAGGATAATATTCTCTTTGCCTCCAAGGATAATGAAATCTAGACCACAAAATGAATCTTGATTAATCCAAGAAGCATCAGTTATGATAGCAATATGGATATTGGAATAAGAATTAGAAATCAGCTCCCTGAAATTCCTTTTCACACAGTTGACTTGATTAGAGACTTCATGGAGAGCATACTGGAAAATCTGATTTGCATTAAGACATTTTGAATTGAAGACTTTATCACATCTGTTCTTCCAAATCAACCAAGCATAGGAGGCAATAAGCCCTTTAACGAATTGATTACCCCCCATTTAGAATTCCAACATTGAACAAGCCAATGGCCATCCAAAATAAGATTGTTGTCTAAGATAGAAATTCCAGTAAACTCTTCAATTAAGGCCCAGCAATGTCTACTTAGGCGACAATTTTGATAAATATGGGTAATTGATTTTTTTTTTCCAAATTACAGATGGGGAAATGCAACTGAGGCCCAATGTTCAAGGAGTATAAGAATTCAAATGTAGGAATTCTACCTTGCAGTAACCTCCAGATGAAAGTTTTAACTAGAGGTGTTGTTGGTAATTTCCAAATAA
Source organism: Dioscorea alata (assembly GCA_020875875.1). Lineage (NCBI taxonomy): Eukaryota > Viridiplantae > Streptophyta > Magnoliopsida > Dioscoreales > Dioscoreaceae > Dioscorea > Dioscorea alata. The sequence goes on from CM037011.1 coordinate 1,860,539, forward strand.
TATGCCAATGTTTCCAATGATCAACCACAGGACTTTGATTCAAAAAGTTATAAACGTCTGAAGAGATTTTTCCAGAGGAATTAGAAAGAGCCTAAGTCCAGTGGGTATTGAAATCATGATCAAACACCAAGTTAGAAGCAGAGATCCTGTCCAAATCCTTACCAAAACAAATAGTGAGGTTATCCAAATTCAGCGCATTATTGTTCAGAAAATCACTAACACTGAAGTCCTCAAAGGGAAGATCCATATTAATGAAGGTAGGCCAGCGACTAATGGGAATATTCGAAAGCCAAGGATCATCCAAGAATCTGGTTGTATCAGGATTACAAACATTAACATGAAAATTTGGTCTTGGATTCAAAGCATTTTTGTGAAGCATTCTAAAAAAATCAAGAAACCTTACACAGAGTAGAAGGATTCCAAATATCAAAGTTGCCCTATTTATGGATAACAATTTGGACCCACAATTTAACAACTTTGTTGAGGACCTCAAGGACATTTTTTACCATAAGAGCAGACTTCCAATGTCTAAGATTTCTAATTCCCAAACCTCCCTCAGGCTTAGCAAGCATAGTAGTGTTCTAACCAATATAATGAATGCTGCTACTATTGCTATTCTTTCCCCAAAGGAATTTCTGGGCAAGACAGGAAATCTTGTCCAAGATGGTATCAGGAACAAGATAACATGAAAGCATATAGGAAGGAATTGTCAAAAGAGAGTTGTTAATGAGAATAGCATGCCTCGCAAGAGAAATATGAGAATGATTCCAAGTAAAAAAGCAGCTGGAGCTCCTATCAATAAGATGATGACACTGATATAACTTAAAGATTACAAGCTTGCAAATATGAAAATGCAAAGTAAGGCAAGAAAGTAAAGCAAGTAAGCACTTAAAGAAAATATGCAAGAACACAAGTAAAAGAACAAGTAAGAAGATGAGGAGAAATCTCTCTTGTATATTGGATGCTTGTAATGAAACTAACTTGTGTGTCTTTACAATTGTTATGAGGGGTTTATATAGCCCTCCACCTAATAAACCAAGAGCTAGGATCATTTTGATCAAATGGCTTACATTAAGGGGGTAGGTGGCACCTACCCACAAATAATATAAAATAATCCCCATCAACCCCCACTCACATTCTCTACCTTCCACCAAGTCATGACAAGTAATGATAAATGTCATTCTTGCCCTCCTATGGTGATGGAGAAAATTGTAGGGTGTGACATCCTCCCCTACTCAATCCGGCGACGTCCATGTCGCGTCTTCCTCATAGGCCTTGAGGATGTCCTGGTTGTTCCACAACTTGAGAGCCGATTCCCAACTTGCCTCACTCATAGGCAAGCCCCTCCACTTGACAAAATACTCCTTGTAGCTCGGATGCGCATCTCTCCTCTGAATGGTGCGATGAGATAATATCTCCTCCACATCCCGCTCCTCAAATGTTGTGATAGCCGTAGGTGCCCTCCTCGACTCTCCTCAGCTTGGCTCCACCTTATCGGCATGATAAGGTTTCAAGAGGCTCACATGGAATACGGGATGCATCTCCAAGTGCGACGGTAGTTTCAATTGGTAGGCCACCTTGCCTACTCTTCTCTCTACCTCAAAAGACCCTCATATCTCTGCACTAGGCCTTTGTGCACCTTGGAAAACCTTCTGGTTTGGTGTTGAAGAAGCTTTACCATCACTAAGTTGCCTTTTTCAAACTCGACATGCCTCCTCTTCATGTCGGCCCACTTCTTCATCTTCTTTGAGGCCTTGGCTAAGTAAGCCCTCGCCATGTCCGCCTTTTCTTGCCATCCCTTGGCAAATTTGAATGCCGTCGGACTAGGACCCTTGTAGCCACCCTCCAAAGTATGTGCTGTGGCCGGTTGCCTCCCCGTGGCCACCTCGAATGGACTTGCCCCCAATGACTTGCTCTTTGCAAGTTGTAAGAAAATTGTGCCATGTCAAGATACTTTACCCAATTTTGTTGATTGGCACTCACATAGTGACGAAGGTAAAGCTCCACTAAAGCATTCACCCTCTTGGTTTGGCCGTCGGTTTGGGGATGGAAACTAGTAGAGAAATTGAGCTCCGACCCTATAAGCTTGAAAAGTTCAGTCCAAAACCTTCCAGTGAATCTTGTGTCACAATCGCTTACGATGCTCTTCGGAATGCCCCAATACTTCACCACATACTTGAGGAACAATCTTGCGGCATCCTCAGCATTGAACTTGGTGAGTACGAGAATGAAGACTCCATACTTGCTAAATTGATCCACGACCACCATGATGTTACCACACCCATCGGACTTTGGCAAGCACACAATGAAATCCATGGAAATGCTTTCCCATGGCTTTTCCGGAGTAGGTAGAGGTTGGAGAAGTCCCAGTGTGCGACCATGCTCTACCTTGTCTTGTTGGCACACAAGACAAGTCTTCACATACAACTCAATGTCTTCCCTCATTTGAGGCCAATAATAGGCCCTCTCAATGAGTGCTTGGCTATGTTGGGCTCCCGGATGCCCCACCCAAAGTGCATCATAACACTCCTTCATGATTTCCTTCCGTAGGACTTGCTACTTAGGAACATAGAGCCGCCCTCCTTTGGTGACAAGCGACCCTTTCTTCACCCAAAACCGCCGAATCTTGCCTCCACTTCTGGCCTCTAAGATGTTTTTGGCTTGGGGGTCATGCTCCAAGCCCTCTTGGATATGGCTTGCAAATGGAAAATTAAGGGAAGAAATGGAAGTGAGCTCGGCCCTCCGACTAAGGGCATCCACCACACAATTCATCTTGCCGGGTTTGTGCTCCATCATGAAGTCGAACTCGGCTAGGAACATTTGCCACCTTGCTTGCTTTGGTGTCAACTTATTTTGGGTAAGGAAGTAGCTTGTGGCAACATTGTCCGTCTTCACCTTGAACTTGGCACCCAATAAATAATGCCTCCAAGTTCTAAGGCAATGTACAATGGCCGTCATCTCTTTTTCTTGGACCGTGTACTTCTTCTCCGCATCATTGAGCTTCCGGCTTTCAAAGGCAATGGGGTGTCCCTCCTGCATTAATATACCACCAATAGCATAGTCAGAAGCATCCGTTTGTACCTCAAAAGACTTGGCATGATCGGGAAGTGCCAAGACGGGTTCCTTCATCACGGCTTGCTTCAACTTCTCAAAAGCTTCTTAGCATGCCACATCCCACTCCCACGCTTTGTTCTTCTTGAGTAGGTTGGTGAGAGGGGAAGCAATGGAAGAATGCCCCCGAATGAACTTGCGGCAGTAGTTCACAAACCCAAGAAAACTCGGCAAGTCGGTAGCTCGTCGTGGTGCCTCCCAAGACTCAATGGCTTGGATCTTGGCCTTGTCCGTTTTGAGCTTCCCATGGCCGACCACATGCCCCATGAAAGAGACTTCCGGCCTCACAAATTCACACTTCTCCTTCATCACAAACAACTCATTTTCCCTTGAAACTTGGAAAACTTGTTATAGGTGTTGGATGTGTTCGTCCAAGGTCTTACTATAGACTACTATATCATCCAAGTACACTACAACAAATTTATCCAAGAAGGGATGAAATATATGGTTCATCAAAGTGCAAAATATGGCTGGGGCATTGGTAAGCCCAAAAGGCATGACAAGGAACTCATAGGAACCATACCTTGTCACACTTGCGGTCTTAGGTACATCTTCCTCCGCAATCCTCACTTGATAGTACCCGGACCGTAAGTCAAACTTGGTGAACCATCTTGCATCTCCAAGCCGATTAAAAAAGTCTCCGATAAGGGGAATTGGATACTTGTTCTTTACCATGAGCTTGTTAAGAGCCCGGTAATCAATGCACATACTTAGGGACCTGTCATGCTTCTTTTGGAAAAGAACGGGAGCTCCATAAGGTGCCTTCGAGGGTCGAATGTAGCCGGCATCAAGCAACTCCTTCAATTGCTTCCTCAACTCCTCAAGTCCGTGTGGTGCCATTCGGTAAGGAACGGCGGGCGGCGGCCGGCGGTGTTAAGCCATGCTCTAGCTCAATCTTGTGATCAACCTCCCTCCTTGGAGGAAGTTTCTTTGGCAACTCCGGTGGCATGATGTCCTTGAATTTCTCAAGGATAGGAATGATCTCCTTGGGCACTTCACAAGGTGTCTCTCCGGCTTCCTCCTTGAGCACGGCAAGGAAAGTGGAACAAGACTTCTTGAGGCCATTTTGGAGTTGTAAGGCCGAAATTTGCTTGGCTTGGAGGCTCACTTCCCTTGCCAAAGGTATCATACTCGGGCTTCCCTCTCCAACGATGCACATAGTGTTGGCGAAGGGAATCGGCACCGCTTTGACACTATCCATGAAGTCCATCCCTAGAACCATGGAATAATCATCCATTGGTACAATGGAAAAATCAACTTGGCTCCTCCATTCTCCAAGGCGCACCTCTACTCCATGGGCTATGCAAAAAATGGACTTGGCCTCGGAGTTGAAGGCCTTAAGCCATCCATGCTTCGTCTTGTAGGTCACACCCAACCTCTCGGCTTCCTTCACCTTTAGGAAGTTGTTGGAGGCACCGGTGTCAATTAAGGCCTTCACATCTTGGCCTTTCACTTTGGCTTCTACAAACAAACACCCCTTCTTCTCGCCTTTGGCTTCAACCTTGGCTTTGATGGCGTCTAATATTTGTAAAGAGCCCATCTTCTTCTCCTCTTGAACATTCTCCTTCTCCTCCACCAAGGCGGAGATCTTGCTCTTATTGGGACAATTCCTAGCAAAATGAGGACCGTCACAAAAGTAGCACTTGAGAGGAGGACGCTCTTTGCTCTCCGTCATGTTGCGTCCCTCCTTGGGTTTAGAGAACTTCGAAAAATTCTCCTTCTTGTTCTCACCACCATTATTGCCCTTAAACTCCTTGTCTTTGAAGAACTTCGGTTTCTCCGGCTTTATGAACTCAATGAGAGATTCGACAATGGAAATGGCGGTGGCGAGGTCTTGAACACCCCTCCTTTGGATCTCTAATCTAGCCCAATGTTGGAGTCCATCCATGAAGGCGAAGAGGGCTTCCTTATCGGGGTAGTCGGTGATTTCAAAGAGTACTTCGGAAAACTCCTTTACATACTCTTGAATGCTATTTTTGTATGATAGCTGACGAAATTTTGCTCTTGCCTCATTCTCCGCATTTTCGGGGTAGAATTGCTTCTTTAGCTCCTTCTTGAAATAATCAAAAGTGTTGATAGTCAAGGTGCCCTTCTCAATGTCATCATACACCTTCTCCACCAAATCATCGCTGCGTCGGTGAGATACAAAGCCGCACTATCAACCTTCTTGGCCTCCTCCAAGCCATGGGCCTTGAAATATTGTTCTAGGCCCCAAAAATAATTATCAATCTCCTTGGCATTCCTAGACCCGTTGTAAGGCTTGGGCCTAGGAACGTCGATCTTGGATGATGACAAGTTAGCGGCCCTAGCTATGATATCCTTGGGCAATCGCCCTCTTGCATATTGCGAGCTCTTCTTCAACTTGCTTCAACCTTGCACACAACTCGGTGTAGACCCTTACAAGTTTGCCTTCGGTATGAACAACTTGGGGTTGGAGGGAATCCTCCAAGCTCTTGACATGGTCTAGGCATTTAGAGGCGGTGATGTTGAGAGCCCCTTGCATCTCTTCTCGGAACTCATCACCCACATGCTCGATCCCCTCGACGCGATGCTCAACATCATCACTCCGCTCTTGCCCCTCGGCCACCACAAGATCCATCTTTGAGAGCCTTGTGTTCATGTCCGCCATGACATCTCTTGAGCTTTCCCTCTCCTTCCTTGGTTGCTTCTCCTTGATGGCTTGGGTCATGTCACTTTGAGATCCTAACATTTTCACAAAAGCAAGATGTAAAGAAAACCAAAGCTCTGGTACCACTTGTCACGGGCTTGTTATTTCGTTCAAGGTTCTGTGCGGCCCTTGGTTGGTTTTTGTTCACACTTCACATGTTTGTTCAAGGGGTTCAAACCAAACCAAGGCAGCCTTCCCACTTATATAACTTAAAGATTACAAGCTTGCAAATATGAAAATGCAAAGTAAGGCAAGAAAGTAAAGCAAGTAAGCACTTAAAAAAAATATGCAAGAACACAAGTAAAAGAACAAGTAAGAAGATGAGGAGAAATCTCTCTTGTATATTGGATGCTTGTAATGAAGCTAACTTGTGTCTTTACAATTGTCATGAGGGGTTTATATAGCCCTCCACCTAATAAACCAAGAGCTAGGATCATTTTGATCCAATGGCTCACATTAAGGGGTAGGTGGCACCTACCCACAAATAATATAAAATAATCCCCACCAACCCCCATTCACATTCTCTACCTACCACCAAGTCATGACAATTAATGAGAAATGTCATTCTTGCCCTCCTATGGTGATTGAGAAAATTGTAGGGTGTGACACTAGTGAGATGACTATAAATATTCAAGCAAAGATTGATACCTCTAGCAGCTTTCCTAGAGGCCTAAGTAATGATAAGAAGATCATCTGCAAACATCAGATGATTAAAGTTGGCTCTTAGACCTTTGTCCAAACCCGGAATCATATTGGAAGTTAAGGCACAGTTAAGGATAGCAGAGAGATTACAAGAAACAAGAAGAAGTAAGTAAGGGGAAATTAGATCACCCTGTCTAACACCCCCTATGGCTATGGATCCACTCAGAAGGTTTACCATCTATCAAAAAGGAAAAAGAAGCGGAAGAAAGACAAGCTTTGACCCAAGAAATCCAGCAGTCAGGAAAATTCATAAGGATTTAGGTAGCAAGAACAACATTCCATTCTAAAGCATTATAAGATTTTTCAATATCAATCTTAAGGAGCATCCTAGGGAGGTTTTGCGAATCATAGTCAAGGGAATGGGCAATTTCTTGGACAACAATGATGTTATCAAAAGAAGATCTACCATAAAGGAAACCATTTTACTTATTGCCAATAAGTTTATGAATGCAGCTCGTAAGTCTATTAGTAAGCAGTTTAGTCACAAGCTTATAACACACATTGCAAAGGGAGATAGGCCTAAAGTCTTTGACTCTATTAGGGCAGCCCTTTTTAGGAATAAACACCACATAAGTCCTGCCCCATGAGCTTGGAAAAGAAGTAGTTTGAAAGAAGTAAGAAACAACTTTGAATAAAGGGTCTTTTAATAACTCCCAATAACGAAGATAGATATCAACATTAAGACCATCAAGGCTAGGACTCTTACCTTTGGGCATGGACTTGAGCGTGCGAAAAATTTCAATAATAGTAACAGGCCAAGATAAAAAATCTCTATCATTCTGATCAAGACAAGGAAGATCATTGGGTAAAGCAGTAACCAAATCAGAAACAGATAAATTGTTCGCAAAAGTCCAAAGATTAGAATAATGAGCGATGAAGCAATTGACAATGCCATGTGGTGCATTGTACTTGTTTATCCCATGAAAATCCATGATAGGGTGGCACTTGTAGCTTTTGATAATAATAATAATAATAATAATAATAATAATAATAATAATAATAATTTTTCAATTATTGTCCAACAAGTTGATGCCAGCTGTAAGGTTGGATATGGGCTGGGCTAGGCCGGGTCTAGGTTGGGCTAGACTTAAAAGAGCAACCCGTATATTCAGGTTGAGCCACATTTGAGCCAAATTATTTTAACCCAAGCCCAGTCCCATCTAAATTTAAATAAGGCTAGGCCTAGCCTATCTAGCCCAAAAATTAACAAAAATTTACTTTTTACAAAATAATACAAATAAATAAATAAAACCACTAGTACCACCGTTAATATTATGTTAAACAATTAAATAAATACAACATAAGTAGTACAAATAATTCAAATAAGCACTTTATAAACAAGTACTACATAAGTTCATGAACAAATATTACATCAAGAACAAGTGCAATATTTTACAATAAACAAATATTACATAAAATCACAAAGAGAATTGATTCTTGAATCCCATTATAATAGTTTAAAGAGGGCAATAACCTATACAAAATACCACCAAGAAAAATGTTAATATAAAAATTTTAAAAAGTAGCCTAAAAATTTACAAATATACCAAAAAAATACCTACGGTGAAAAATCATTAATTCACATAATTTGATCTTGAAGATGTATCATCTTGTTCAAGATCGACCACCATATCGTATTTTCCTTTAAATTATTAATTAAAACCATAGTTCAATAAAAATAACTAGTTAAAAAAGTATTAACATAAATTTTTACAACATAATTAACTTACTTGGTTCAAAGGATGTCCGCAACCAATCTTGAAGACACATTATAACTTGTATAGTCTTTGAACTTAATGAAGAGCGATAAGGACTAATCACTCGACTACCCGTGCTAAATGTGCTTTCTGAGGCAACAGTAGATATTGGAATAGTTAAAATATCATGAGCCATGTTTGAGAGGTCTAGAAATCTCATTGAACAAAACTTCCAAAAATCCAAAACATTTAACTCAACATTTCGATCCAAACATGGTTCTTCCAAATAAAGATTTAACTTTGACTTTTGCATTTGAATTCTACTAACAGAACCTTCAAATGTATCTAACTCTTGCATTTCATCATAATCATCATTATGAATGCCATCATCATTCACAAGCACATTGCTCTTGGTGCTCATAGTTTATTTGGAAGAAGATGATCGATCCTTTTTTATAAACTTCAAAGCATTTGTAAAGAGTATTAACCACATTTGAAGTATATCTCCCTGTGCTTCCATTCCATACACCTTAGTATACCAAAATTCAACAAATTTGACTTTATAGAGAGGATCCAAAATAACAACAAAAGATAAAATCAAGCTATACTCATACTAGTATTTGTCATACTTTTTTTGCATTTCTTTAACCATAGGTGTGAAAAAGGATTCCGGTTCATTAACCACATTTAACAAATTACTATGAATTTGCCATACACCTCTAAAATATAAATTAGAAGTTGGATATTTGACACAAAAAAAAAAAAAAAAAATGAACAAGTTACATCATGAAAAGACTTCAAAAAATTGCACAAATAAGCAATATCATTCCATTCTTGATCAGCCAAACTATACATAAAATTACTATCTCTTTCAGCCAAATACAAGAAGGCTACCTTGTAATGAAGTGCCACAACAAGCATGTCATAGATAGAGTTTCATTTGGTTGGACAATCAAGACACAATTTGTTTATAATATCCAAATTTAACTTCTTTGCAATGTCATAAAATTTTTTTCTTCCATGAGTAGATTGCTTTACATATTTAACACCAAGGCACAATTTGCCAATAGTCAACATAATAAGATCAAATGTTGATTGCACAATCAAATTTAATATGTTTGCATAGCATCGAACATGAAAAAAATCACACTCACAAGGAAGAAAACCTTGTCGGTTAAGCTGACTCTTGAGCAATAAAACAACACAATCATTTGTGTTCAAATTATCCAAAGTGATACTAAATAATTTATGTTGAATGTTCCATTGAGCAAAACAAGAATTAATCTCATCTTCAATGGAAAAGCTATCATAAGGAGATGGAATGAGTTTAAAATGGATAACCCTCTTCCATAACAACCATTCATAATCAATAAAATGAGTAGTGACACAAATATAATGATCCTCAGTAATAGATTAATTTCTATGTATCAGATGTTAAGCATATTCTACTTGAACACTTTGCCAAAATGCCTTTCAAGTATGTTTTTCTTGCTTATATAGCAACATAATATCCCTTTTGATTGTGTTTTTGCCCATTATTTTTCCTGCCTAAATCCAATATTTTCAACCATCATGAAAGATTGTTCATCAACAATAATCATCACATCAATTTCTCTACGAATGATCTCAACATTAATTTTAATTTGAGAGTAGCTTACCACTTGTCGTTGTTTGATGAGAAATAGTGTATTGTTTAATATCATGACAAATACGTTTCTGGCATTTAGCCAAGTGCCTTCTCAAATGAGATGTTCTTCATGTGCTTTTGCAAGAATATGTCTTCTTAAAATATTTGCATTGAGCTCTCTGTGAATTTGCTTCAATAGGTGGTACCTTGTCAAAATGCTCCTATACATTGGACCTAGTATGCTTTGATTCTGGCTCATCATTATCTTCTTCCAAATTTATCGGTGTGCTCCACTAACTTTCCATAGCTATTTAACCAAAAAAATTCAAAATAAAAATAAAAAATCAATAGAAATAAAATAAAATTTGTGATTATTTAATAAAAAAATCAATTTATAAATAGAAATTAAAACGTTGAACTAGAAGTAAATATGTTACCTTCACTTGAAGGAGAAATACAACAGATGAACTTTAAAAAAAAAAAAAACTCAACTGGTAGAAGTTGAAGGAGAAATGGAAAGAGCTTGATGATGAGGGAGAAGCCTAGTTTTCTTTGCTTAAGTGGCGTTAGAAGAAATGCAAAAGGACAAACCAAAGAGAAAAAGGAGGCACAAATCCACATATTCTACATATATACATATATATTAAATGCAAAAGCAAAGGTAAAAAGTTTTGGTACTCCCTTAAACATTTTTCTAGGTTATCTATATTACACACACACACCACACACACATATATATACATGTTATTTATTTATTTTTTTGGGCCAGGCTTGGTTGGATTGGGCTAAAACTTGTGTGACCCAAACCTAGTCCAAAATTAATTGGACCCAAGTTTTGAGCCCATTCCAATGTAGTTCTTTAGGCCATGTTTTTAAGCCCATAGATTATATTTTTTGGGCTGGGCCCATGGGGTCACCCAGCCTATGACTAGTCCTAGTCAGCTAATGGTCCATGAAGTAATTTAAGTAGATGTAATATTTACATGTATGTACATAAAGAAAACTTATCCAAGCCAATGCCACACATTGCAAACACTTCTCTTTAGCATGAAGATAAGCATATAAACAATTTATTCAAATTAGGTGTCACATGACAAATATTTCCTTATAAATGTGGGTAATATATACACAATTTTTCCAAAACAAATGTTACATGACAAATATTTCTTTTTAAACGTGGATATAAACATAGAGACAACTTATTTAAGCCATATCTTACATGCCAATACTTCTTTTTACAAATAGATATGAATACATAGATAACTTAAACTACCCCTGCAATAACTAGTATTTTATTATCCTTAATAAACAGAGGTTAAGGTTATGCTTCATGACTTGCCTAATGCCCATATTTTTCAATATATCGATAACTTATTCTAGCCATATAGATGGATTTTTTTTTAAAATACTAAGCATAAAAATTTAGATTTTTGACCATTCACTAATCAGGTGTGATGGAGATGTTTCAGCCCCTTATCATCTCTCCAAATGATATGCTCTAAACAAATGTGTAATTAGTAAACAAAATTATTAGCCCAAAATCCATTTACATATATATATGGAAATCACATCAACTGTAATTTTATTAAAAAGATACATGCAGTTTATCTCAAAGCATCTAAAAATTATATATGAAAATTATACAAATTGACAAGTGGTATTGTCACAATGCAGTGATGGACAAAATGGAGGGTTGAATTTATATGTTGATGTACTATAGCAATACACTTTATTAATGCTTTCAAGGCCAACTACTATTTATAGTACTGTTTAAATGGGCTCGGTGAATTCTCTTTAGGAGGTGTTGCATTCCGCTCTTCTAGGATTGCATACATGGGGATTTATTATCTAATTGGTTTGCTTTTTGAAAATTTTCTGGAAGAGCATGTTGTAGGATTTTCATCGTCTCACGTGATGTTTAGCAAGATTAATAAATTTTTGGGTGATCATTAAGTAACCGTAACTAGTAGCTATGGTACTTACCTGTCTCTTAATAACTCTTTTAATGACCTTATCAGCTTTATTAAAAAAAAAATCATAAAAATTGTAATTCCATTAAAAAGATATATATGTATATGAGTGTGTGTATATATATAATTATTGTGCGCTTTGTGATGAGGTATGTATGTTGGTATGTATATGCACATGCCACACGAACTATAATTGCACTAATATATATATATATATATATATATATATATATATATATATATATATAATTGTTATGCTATCGTCGTTGTAATGACTAAGCAATAAAATATTTGACTTTTATACACCGGAGGAGGTCAAGAGTAATATATTCAAGCTACAAAGTTAAATAGTAAAACACGGCAAAACTTCCTCGCAATTCACAATGCGTGGCTTAGGCGTAAATGAAAATTCCATGAACTTTTTAATTGGATTAAAAAGATGACACTTCATCACAAAGCGCACATCAACAAACACAACCTCTTGCCCAATTTCCCGGGTAAAGCAAACCGAACTCAATAAAAAACAACTCCTAAACAACACATTACATTATCCTACACCTCCTCTCGGATTGGGCTCTCACCAATCTCACAAACGCCCAGCCAATAAAATCCTGCCACATGGAACAACATCCACCCATTAACCTGTTCCAGCAGAAGCCAAAACCCATGCTTACAAAGAGTTAGTTGCAAATGCTCAACCTTTTGCTTCTTGTCTACTGTTTTGCACTTGCAAGTATCACTTGCACGCATGTCCTTTCCCTCCTTCTAAGATCAGCTTCTCTTTCCTTCACTTCTTCTACAATCCTCTCTACTTATAAAATCCTCACTTTTGTATCACATTTGATCACCCTCAAAGTTAATGGCCAAGCTTAATCTCTTCTTCATCTTCTTTTCTGGTTGTTTTCTTTTCTCATTGATTTCATCAAATCCTTTGGGATTTCATGATGATATAACACTTCCTTTGGATGCACTTCTCCCTTCATTGAATGCCGAAAAATTCATTAAAGCTCTCAATCTTCATCCAAAGGATGCTTCTGTTGTTTCTAGTAATGTTTCCGGCATTGACAAGGGTAAAAAGATTGTCGAGAAGGAGTTCAGACTTCCCGGTCTCTCCGGTGGAGTTCCCGTTGAAGATCTTCATCATTATGCTGGGTATTATCGTCTCCCGCATTCTAATGATGCTAGGTGAGTCCTATTATGATTATGTTTATCATTCACATCTTCATCAGTTAGAAAGATTTCGTTTGTTCGTCTTGATATTTTTTATATGAATTCAAACACCAAAGCAATGATAACAGAGAAGAGAATTCTGAGAATACCAAAACAATCACAATATAATTTCTCTCATGTATGCACAATTGGTGCATTTATGACACCTTAATAAATTTACACAATAATACATTAATATATAAAAACAAACATATATAAAGGGAACAGAATTCTCTAATAATAATCATTCAAACATTACCATGTCCTGGAAGTAACTGAGTGGTGTTTGTATTTGCAGAATGTTCTACTTGTTTTTTGAATCAAGGAACAGCAAAAAGGACCCTGTTGTTATTTGGTTAACTGGAGGACCTGGTTGCAGCAGTGAACTGGCTGTTTTCTATGAAAATGGCCCATTCACCATTACTGACAACATGGCACTTGAATGGAATGATTTTGGTTGGGATAAGGTTAAGAATTATACAACTCATTATTTCTGATCATCAATTCTTCAGTCAATTAATTTTTCTTTTTGTCTGAAATTTATGCAGGTTTCAAACCTTTTGTATGTTGATCAGCCAACTGGAACTGGTTTCAGTTATAGTTCAGATGAACATGACCTTCGTCATGATGAAAAGGGTGTCAGTAATGATCTATATGATTTTCTGCAGGTATTCTTCCTTTTTCAATACTAATGTTTTGAAATTCATCGATGATGGATTCTTTGGTTTCTTTTTTATGTCAGGAATTTTTTAAAGAGCACAAGGAGTACGCCATGAATGATTTTTACATAACTGGGGAATCATATGCTGGCCATTACATTCCTGCATTTGCCAGCAGAGTTCATCAGGGAAACAAAGCTGAAGAAGGAATTCACATAAATTTGAAGGCATGTAAAACTTTATCCCTTTTTTTTGGCTTTTCACTTAGTTTTCTGATTAATGTTAATTCTTCAGGGATTTGCAATTGGAAATGGACTTACAAATCCAGAAATTCAGTACAAAGCTTACACTGATTATGCATTGGAAATGGGCATTATTCAAGAATCTGATTACAAAGAAATCAACAAGATCTATCCTGCTTGTCAACATGCAATCAAACTTTGCGGTAATCCGATTAATTTTTCTTGATCTATTATTACATAAAATTCTCACAAATGGGTTGTTAAATTTCAGGCAAATCAGGAAAAACAGCTTGCGTTTCTGCTTACACAGTTTGCAATACCATTTTCAGATCAATATTGAATATTGTTGGAAATATGAATGTAAGGAAATGACTAAAGTTTCGTATTCCTCTTGATAAAGAGGTCATACTAACAATTGAATTTCTACAGTACTATGACATCAGGAAAGAGTGTGAAGGGAGTCTCTGCTATGATTTCTCCAACATGGAGAACTTTCTCAACCTGAAAACAACTAGAGATGCACTCGGCGTTGGAGATATTGATTTCGTATCGTGTAGTACAACTGTGTATCAGGCCATGCTCACCGACTGGATGCAAAATTTGGAAGTCGGCATTCCTGCACTTCTAGAGGACGGTATCAAACTGCTCGTATATGCCGGGGAATACGATCTTATATGCAATTGGCTTGGTATGATTTCGATACTGTAAGATTCAGTTTCTCTAGAACAATATTTACGGGAAATTCATTAGTTTGTTTATTTAAATTTGTGCAGGGAATTCAAGATGGGTACATTCCATGGAGTGGTCTGGCCAACAAAATTTTGCATCGTCGGAAGAAAAGCAATTCAGTGTAGATGGTGAAGAAGCCGGAATTCTGAAAAGTCATGGACCTCTCAGTTTCCTCAAGGTACTTTCTCAATCTTTCTCGATTAAGAAATAATAGATATACAAGATAATATACTAATAAATCCAACCGATGTGCAACAGGTTCATAATGCAGGCCATATGGTCCCTATGGATCAGCCAAAGGCCGCATTGGAGATGTTGAGGAGGTGGACTGACGGTCAGCTTGGAGAAACTTCTTCTGAAAGTGAGACGAAGATTATTCATCCCGAACTGTAATTGTCTGTTAAAATGTCAGCAGTGTTCATGTGGTTTGTGAATCATGGGAGTTTATGTAAAAATTGGCTAACTTCTCTGTAAAACCGTGTTCCTTATTACGTATTTCTATGGCATTTGATTCACCTTTCATCTACTTGTCGTATTGTCAAGCCATATAAACTGAGTTTTTCTTTCTGTTCTCAATAATGAAAGCAAAAAACTAGTAGTTCTTCAACTGAAATGAGAATATTTTTAGAATTTACCTTACCACAATCAAACCATTGTTATATGCAATTGTTTCTTTGGTAATTTGATCATGAAGTTTAAATTCCTTTGGCTCATAAATAAAGCAGGGAAGTCAAGATAGGTCTACTTGAAAAAATTTTGAATTGGTACCAGAGAAATAAGAGAATGCATATCACTAATAGAAGCAGTTCAAACAGCAATGCAAGTTCTTCAACAAGTCTAAAGGTACGAAATCAGAGAAAATGCATCGAAAGCACAATGAACAAACAATACGACTTACATAATCTCATTCTTGATCACTTTCATCTTCTCGGAAAGACCCTAAACGAATCACTGATCCTCTCACAGATGAGGAATCAGTGATCCTATTATTTCCATAATGCGATGAACCAAGAACTCTGGATTGCCCATAGCCGGAAGAAGGTGAAATGAGTGCTTCATTCCTGCATGACTTAAGAGTAGTAACTCTCCGTGTTCGAGGAAAGCACTTTGAACCGGGTGAATCAAAATGCTTATACTCCTCTTCTTTTGGTTGTGGCGAGTTGCAGCACCTGAAGATAAGAGAGAATTTCAAATGCTTGCATTCAGTCAAATTGACTTCATTAAACTCAGTATGTCATGTTTACCTGTTTTCTTTACAGGATGAAGAACGAAGAATGACCGGTATTCCTTCGCCGATTCCCTCCTTGTTGATTGTGGTTTCTAACAAGCTCCCACTGAAGTAATCCTTCTCATTCATCCTCAATCCTCTGAATCTCCAACTATTGTCCAATGGAGAGTCAAACTCTCTGATCATCCCCGTGGAACCAGTAGACATTGGTGAGTGAAAATTCTTAGGAGAAAACTTCGGCTTTGGAAAACTTTGGTGGCCTTTGGCTGAGATTGCTCCACAAGAGATTAACTGCACTAGCAAGTTAGCAGCTTTTGACTTCGCCTTCACCGGGACAAACACTTGCTCCTCTTCAAGTATCCTAAAGTTGCTCACCTTCCTTGCATCAGCTTTAATGAGTGACTCCAATGTAGTATCAGTCATCACACATGAGGATGGACTTGATGCCAAAGGCAGCCGAAGCATCTCTTCTGATCGTCTTCGGCCATTCGGCTTTCTGCTATCTCCATTGTCAGTTTGAGTTGAAGCATTTACAGTGGATGGTGAGGATGATGATGAAGATAAAGGTTCTTGCGTTCTAGTAAAAGCATGAGAATCTTGTTGATATTGTTTTGGGATATCGAATTTCAGTTTATCCCCATTGTGTTCTGCATCACAAACAGTGAATACAAGATTGAATTTTTTCCTCACTTTTCATTGAAAATTTTACTAATTTCCACAATTAAATTACCTGAAGGAGTTCTATCCAAGATTTCAGAACCCTTGAGAACATAATCCTTGCCATTTGTAGGGAAAATCAAGTCATCCTCTGAGAGGTCATGCCAAACAAACCCATTCTTATAGCTCCTAAACAAACAATCTTATTGATCAAATGACTGAAAACTTTTTTTTTCACAAAATGGAATAGATGCACTAATCAAATACCTCTTGCAAGACCAAGAATACATTGTGGGCATGTTTTTTCCTCTCAAGAGAACAAGTCTATGAATCACATCTAATAAACAAAAGACAATAAATTGAAGCAATGTAGATACCAAAGTTTAAAACTTTTTGAGTTTTTTAATTAGAGGTTGGAAATGACCTTTGAGGTAGAGCCCTTCAGAGGATGAGATTGGGACTTCAATGTAGTGAGGATGCTCAAGATGGTGATTCTTAGAGAGATAGTACACAACAGGGATCCTTTTTTCTTGTTGCTTTGGGGGTGGTGGCCCTGGCCATGGCCTTGGAATCTCCTTTCTTCCCTCCATTAAAGACCTCACCTTCTTCTTCTTCTTCTTATCTCTCTATCTTTAAACTCCAAGACATGGGAGAAGAAAGAGAAGGATTTGATTGGTTGTTCCAGGGGATTGGGATGCCATTGTGGTGGTCACTGCTGAGCAAGAAACAAGAATTGCAGAGAGAGAGAGCGGGTGTGTGAGAGAGAAAAATGAGTATGGACAGGTTGGGTTGATGTGCAATGATGGTGACATGAAACAAGTTGGGTGTTTAATGGAGAGTTCATGCATGAACAGGAGGAGTTATTAATGTGCTTTTGTTAGTTTATTGGAAAAACTACTAACTATATTATATATATGGACCAGTTGGTATGTTCAGAGTTAAAAATGTTGACATGTGGATGAAATGAGGTTTGTTGTTTCCATGGTTTTGATGGATGTGCATGGCCATGTCAAGTTGCTTTCAATTTGTTTTCGTTTTGGTGGGTAATTTCCAAGTGTCATTTTTTTATCTAATTATTTTATAAGAAAATTAATATAGCTGGACAGTTCCATCAAAATGTCTCTTATGGAAAGGTCGAGGGTTTAATTCTCTCTTAATGTATAATTAAAATATAATAATAAAAGTATATGTTTGGAGCGATTGAATCACATTTTTTTTTAAAAAAAAATCTCCAAATTAAGATTGAAGCACATGGTTTTTTATTATAGTCCTTATATTTTAAAAAATAACACAAAACATAAATATGTCACCTAGTTCATATTACCTAATTTTGCTTCTATTATTGCTCCGATAAAATTAAAATTTAAATATATTTTAAAAAATTGATTTTTTTATTTTATCAATAATTATTGATATTTTAAAACTGATGGTGTTTTTTGTTCAATTAATTCTTATGATGGAATATTGGACTTGATTATAAAAATAAATATCGTTTTTTTTTATGAGACGTATAAGTAATATAATGGTGTGTATACAAACATCCAAGCATCAAATTTATACTACCATACAATGTGCTTTAAAGGCACACAATTTGGGAGAGTTTTCATATTACTTTTAAATCAAACTTTTAGGAAACAAATATGACATTTGTCTTTATATGTAAAAATATTTGGCTCTAATTGACATATATTTCTCAATTAAATTTGTATAATTAATCAAATTATTTACGGTAATCGAAGTTATCTAAAGATTAAGACAACAAAGGAAAAACCCAATGCAAGAGCATTAAACATAACCAAGTATAAATATAAAAACAAGGTAAAGAGAAGAGGCACACAAGATATACAATAAACACCAAAGCGGGGAGGAAACCTTAGGTGGCCTGCAGATGAAGATATCCAATAATAGGATAAAAAGGAATGATGAAGATATCCAATAATAGGATAAAAAGGAATTACAAAGCTCTCACAATCTTAATGACGGCAAGAAACCCTTGAGCTGTAAACAAAAGATATATAAGCCTAACTAACTCATTAATTACATAACGACTTATATTTTAAATTCATAACTCTCTGATCTGGCTAACCATTACATTTAATATAACTTGATTAATTGGGCTAACCCAAATTATTGAGTCAAACTCAACAATTTATTAAGGTTATTTTAGTGTTCTTAACTACTTGCAATTAGAACAAGAATGCATATTTTAAAAGTAAATTGATTTTTTTATGATTTCACCTATTTTATAAAAAAACAAGCTTGAAAAATAAACCAAAAGTTGAAACTCAATTTTACCTATTTGTGCAATTTCTCTTACTCAATTGGAGTTAAAGGTGATTGAGAATAAAGAAGATTTGAGAAATCATTTAAGGTAGTGTTTGTTTGGAAAAAGGTTGTTAAGTTACATGTAACTTGAGTTATTGGGATTTTTGAAACTTAATGTTTGGTTCACTGAATTTCAAAAGACCATGTAACTTATCAATATATATCAAATGGGTGTATTTTGCTGAAAACACAGAATAACTCATATACATATCACCCGGGGAAACAAAGAATTGAAAAATCAACTAACGAGAGTAACCCCAAGTGCACCCCTCGATCTCTATACCTCTTTCCCCGCTCGCATAAGTGCGCCATCATCGTCTGCTGCTCATCATTTGTTTTTGCTCCTTTTCAACCCTAATCCACCATCACTGCCTTCATCTTCCATGCATTGGCCTCTCAACAACCCTTCTTCTATCTTGAACTAAAGGTATGGCTGACTTTGTTAACTATGCTGAGCTACCAAGAACTTTCTTTAAAGAGCATGAGTTTTTTTTTCCTTGTAGGTTTTCTCTTTCAACTTTAGCAATAATTTATAGTGGTATGGCCATTTGTGATCTCATACTTGGTGGAAGAAGAATGATCTATTAGATTTGAGATCATACTTTGTCTCTGTATTTGGCTCTTTAGACTCACAAGATTGTTTTGCTTTTTTACCATTATTTTTGGTGGAACCTTCCCTAATTATGTTATGATTTTTAAGAATGATTACGTTTTTATTTCTCTTGATCTCCTGCAAGTAGGGTGTAACCAAAAACATAATGTTTGTATGTTGATTTTGTTAGAATAGTTAGTAATATTATATCGGATAAATATATGAAAGAAGTGTGATTAAATTTTATTTAAAACAATAATTTGGATATTGGATAATCTTCTCTTTTAATTAATTAATTATTATATGTTATTGATAATAACTGTTTTATTATTTTTTTTTAAAATAAAAGATATTATTTATTGGTTATCATTATTGATAATGATTAGTTTTATATTGCAACGTTTGAAGAGCAACAATTCAGGAAAAGTTACAGCTTTTGAGAAACAACGATTCTGAAACAACGATTTGAAACGTTGCACTAATTCCAAAAGAAAAATCGCAACTCTTGGAGAAGCAACAATTCAATATCTATAAATATTGGCTAACATTCTAAAAATCCATATAACTTCTTTCTCTCTGTTTTGTCTTCCTTAAAAACGTTTTTGGGTGGGTTTCTAGAATTATTGTCTAGAAATCCTATTTGGCTTTGTATATCCTGAAGGAATCTGCCGCAAACTCATTAGTAACATAGTGAGGGCATAATTCCTTAAGGACAGTGAATACACGTATAAAGCCTAGCAAGTTTTTTCCTCATTGTTTTTTTTTCTCAACAATTTAGTTTAACAATGAGATTAAGAAGACTGACATAGGTAGCCGGTTGGTTACAGTACATTGGCTCATCATATTGAAATTAAACTTGAATCTCTTCATATGTTCAGGTTTCTCAGAGAACTAAAGGATGACTCCAAACAATATTTTCATGGAATACTCAACATCTCTCCCTCTTTGTGGATGCTCTTTTTGTGCTTGTTTCCTTAAATTAGTTTTGAACTTGTAAACTAATGCAGTTCAAACTAAATTAATATTTTTCAGTAGTAAGCTTTGAATTTGGTTGTAGTTTCCGGTAAACAAAAAAACATATAGCCATGAATAGATCATGAGTCTTGGTTGTGGACTGTTGCAAGTTTGAGTGAGTAATGCCTAATTAAATTCATGGATGCCTTGCTTGAATGAAATATTACAGTATTGAGTGAACAACGCCTAATTAAGTTGAATGTTTGACAATAAATAAATAAATAAATAAATAAATAAATAAATAAATAAAAACAAAAAAAAAACAAAAAAACAAAAAAATAAAAGTTATTTTGCTATTGCTGCCTGTGCTTTGTCACCGCGTTGCCTGCTCATTTCCGTCTTGAGATATATATTTCATTGTTGGGAAATTTTAAATTTTGCCGCCGCCTCGAAATTAGTAGCTTTATCATTGCTTCAGAGTAAGTGTTCTTGTCGTTGCTTCAGCGTATTTTTTTTTTTATGAGACGAAGAAGAATGTTTCTTATCACTCATCCATGAAAATGATAAGCTGTGAATTTTTTAATATTCTCATTGCATTCATTCCTCATGTCTGAATGGCCAATAGAAATTTCGGTTATCTTCCTTTCACTAGATATGGATCTGTGATTGGATTTCATCTGGTTACCACCATTGCTGACCGAGCAAGTATCTGTTTCTCCCTTTGGGTAGCTATCATCTAACCATCCAGAGCTGGAAGTAGCTAAAAAGCAACCCAAATTCTTAAGCATCATTTCTGAACCTCCTCCTGGAGAATTCTCATCATCAATTTCTGCCAACTCTTTCGATGCCATAGCAGAAGGCTTCTTAGGCCTAAGAGAAGTCATAGTCCTGTGAGCCAAAACTTGAGATGCACTCCAAGGGGGTGACTTAGCAAATGATATATAATATTATTTGTTAATAAAACCCATTGAATTACTTCGTTGATCCTCTCATTAATATTTTCAATCTTGAGCATTTTGACCCTTTGATTATTATTTTTTGCAAAAGTCCTTTAATGCTTCCAATTTCCCACCATATTTCATCAAAATAATTCCACTCTCTTATAGTAACTTTTTTTTAGTGATCATCCTAGTGCACATCTCTTTCATGGTGGGACCCCTTTTTATTTATATTTATTTGTTTATTTATTTTTTATGTCATGTATACATGCTTTTTGTCATGCACATAGGCATGCTCCTCATTCATCATCATCATTTTTTTTATTATTTTTTTATGGCATGCATGTATGCTTCTCATGCATGTATTTTCTCATTCATCATGCATGTATGCATGAATGTACACATGCTTTTTTTTATTTTATTTCTTTGTCATCCATGTATGCATGGATAAAATTGGATGCCTTTCCTCATTTTGATTTTACCTTATTATATTTCGGTTTTTTGTTTTGTTTTGTTTTGTTTTGTTTTGTTTGTTTTTTGGGCCTTGAGATAAACTCTATGCTCATCCTATACCTCCTTAATGATGGGACCCATCCTTTTGAATTTATATATATATATATAAACTCTATGCTCATCCTGTACCTCCTTAATTATGGGACCCATCCTTTTGAATTTATATATATATTTTGTGTCATGCATGATTTCTCATTTTTTTATGCACATGTCATGCATATATATATATATATATATATATATATATATATATATATATATATATATATATATATATGTTTTTCTCATTTATTATTATTTTTTTAATGCACGAGGGCATGCTTCTCAAAATCTTTTTTATATCATGCATGTATGCATGCACCCACCTTTGGTTTTTTTTTTTTTTAATGCACGAGGACATATAGTAACAAGCTTC
This sequence comes from Dioscorea alata, assembly GCA_020875875.1. NCBI lineage: Eukaryota > Viridiplantae > Streptophyta > Magnoliopsida > Dioscoreales > Dioscoreaceae > Dioscorea > Dioscorea alata. The sequence goes on from CM037011.1 coordinate 1,882,775, forward strand.
TTAAAACATTGGTTTCCATACACCAATTAATATGAAGGTCAGTGTTGAATTAATTATGTAAACCAACAACACATTCAAGCATTCCAGATCCAGTACTTATTTGCCTCAACCACTTTGGAATTAACTAGGAAATTTTTAGCATTTTGAGCATTTTTTTTAGCAGGATTAATGATGGATAATTTTTAGAGCAAGGATTCAAGAGTATGAGTGAGCCGATACGAAGCTTTGATGAGTGAAAACATTTACAATGCATCAGGAAATGGCTTATGATATTGTTAACAACTTCAGATTAATATTGTAACATTAATAATATCATCAGTTGATAACTCTGCAGTTGATACGGATCTCTCCTTCATTTCCGGTAAGCACTCTAATGCATCCATAAACTTCAACTTGTTCCATGCCCAATTCACCATTTCTCATCTTCGATCTTTCAGCTACATAGTATGAGCCTGGAAGTTGGAATCAGGATCATGGAGACTTCGGCGAGACACAAGGTGATGAGATTCCTCGAGCACCACCATAGCAGCCGCAGCTGAACAGCAATACTGGTGCTCTTCATACTCGAGGCATGCAGGGAGGCTCCACCACTGACTGAATCTACACATACAATTTATCAACCTTATCAGTGTCATCGAGACCAGCCTGGTGCATTAAGGCCCTTTCCTATCCCCAGTTTTTTTCCTGAGCACATGAAGATATTGGCTCACAAGAAGAGAGGACCCCTACCAAACTACTATCCCTATATTAGCAAATAAATCGGCGACTTGCCAAGTCAAGTTAATCATCTACATAGTCCTTGTCTTCTTCATCTGCTCGTCTGTTCAATAATGCGAGTTGAACATGGCCAATGGAAATCTGAACAACGTTATCGGACCAGCCCTGGGTTTTTATGCGGAGCCTTTATCTCTTGCTTTGTAGCTGTCATTGTGTCACCATTCTCATCTAGCTTCAAGTCGAAGTTCCGGACTGATGCAGCATCTTATGTATTTATGGCTTTAGTTTCTTTTAGTTGTGTAACGTTAAAGTTGTCAGGAATAGTGTTAGATTTGATGTCATGCTGCCACTCTTCCTGCCGAGAAGAGGTGTCCGGGTCATCTTCACATTTATCAAGGTGAACACTTTCTTTCTTAACGGCTCAGTTGCGACGAGCACCACAACTTCTACCTCGACCTCTGCCTCTTCTACTGCTGGGCCTTGTGTTATCTTGAGTTTTGGCCAGCTTCGTGTCCTCATCACTATCATTGCCTTCATCCAAAGTTCCCCTTCTCTTGCTAGCTCTGTCATCACCAACAGTATCAAAACCACCCAAGTCTGGAACTTTGTTCATTATATCCCTAGGGAAATCAAACACGCTGAAACTTTGGACAAATTCCTTTAAGTGTAAAGCATTCACTGTCTTCATTCCTCTCTGAAGAGTAATCTCATACGTCCTGTCACAGAGGTCTTGAAGAAACAACAGGCACAGCTAATGCAATTTTCCCAATATCTTCATCGGCTTGCATCATCTTTTTAATTCGAGACGCGGGGAAACAAGTGTCCAGCTTCTTCATTGTTCTTGTCCAGAGAGCTATTTGGCATGTGTATCATGTTGAAGTAGAGATTTGCATATTATCTCCTTTTCCTTCAGAGCCATCCACACATTGAGGCCTTTCTTTGCTGGTTCTTCTCCTTCTTCTTCGATAGAGAATCAGCGTTTGTTGGGTTTTCGGTAACGGCAGCAACACCGGTAGTGTGATGGCGACGACAGCGGCAATAGCAGTGGCAGCCGCAATGACAATGGCGACAGTAGCAGTGGGGCTTCTTTTCCTTCTTCGCTAATCCTTCCTCTCCCTGAAATCTTCTTTCCCTTTTTTTTAATCTTCTGGTTCTCCAATTTTTGGGCTCGATTCGTCCTTCTAGTTGGTTCTTTCATTTCTCTTCCTCCATCTTCGTGGGTTCATCATCAAGAGAAACCGCAGACGCTGGGCAAGGATGACAGTAGCGGCGGCATTAAGCAGCGGCAGCGGCAACATTAAGCAACATTGGCAGCAGTAGTAGCAGCAGCGCCAATAGAAGCTTCGAGTCAACAGCCAGCGAGGGATATTCCACCCTCGCTAGCGTTGACTACGGTAACGGTGGGCAATGACGGTAGCAACAGCAGCAGGCGGCTTCGAGTCAATGGCCAGCGAGGGGTATTCCACCCTCGACGGTGTTAACAGCGACAGCGGTGGGCGACAACGGCGGTAGCGGTGGGCAACTACGGTAGCAAAGGTGGCAGGCGACAACTTTTCTCCCTTTTCTTTTCTTTTTTTTATATAATATGTATATAGATATATATGTAGGTATGGAAGAGAAGAAAACACCTCTTTTTTTTCTTCCAAAATTTTTCTTTTCGCTTTTTTTTTTCTTTTAGTAATCTTCTCTTTTTTTTTTGTCTGGTTCCGAGAATACGAAAATTTTTTTCCTCCACTCTTTCCTCTCTTCCTCCCCTTTTTAAAATATTTGTTTTGAGCTTATCCTCAAAATCCAAACCCTCCCTGGGAAATCACAACGCCACGGACCAAATCAAATCAAGGATAAGAATAAATTTAAATTTTAAATTTTAAAAATTTAATTTAATTTAATTTAATTAATAAGATCTCATTTGCCTCGGGATATGTATTTGGGTGCCTTGGGATTTGCATTTTCTCAGGTTGCCTCGAGATTTGTGTTTTCTCAGGTTGGCTCGAGATTTGCACTTTTTTTTTCAGGCTATATGAAATTTAGGACTGCCTTGGGATGTGTATTCGGGCTATCCTGAGATTTGAGATTGCCTTGAGATATGTGTTCTTAAGGGCAATCTTGTAATTTGCATTTTGTCTAGGGATATGTGTTCTCGGGGACAATTTTATAATTTGTCTTTCACCTCGAGATATGTTCTCAGGGGCAATTTTGAGATTTTAATATTTAGATCACCTCGAGATCTGTGCTCTCGGCTGATCTTGAAATTTGAATATTTAAATCGCCTCGAGATCTATGCTCTTGGCTAGTCTTGCAATTTGAATATTTTAGATCTCGTCGAGGTCTGTGCTCTCGGCTGATCTTAAGATTTGAACATTTTAGATCGCCTCGAAATATATGTTTTCGGCTGATCTTGAGATTTGAACATTTTAGATCGCCTCGAGATCTATGCTCTCGGCTGATCTTGAGATTTGAATATTTTAGATCGCTTCGAGATCTGTGCTCTCGGCTAATCTTAAGATTTGGATATTTTGATCGCCTCGAGATCTGTGCTCTCGGCTGATCTTGGGATTTAAATATTTTAGATCGCTTTGAGATCTGTGCTCTCAGTTGATCTTGAGATTTAAATATTTAGATCGCCTCGAGATCTGTTCTCTCAGTTGATCTTGAGATTTAAATATTTAGATCGCCTCGAGATCTGTGCTCTCGGCTAATCTTGATATTTGGATATTTTAGATCGCCTCGAGATCTGTGCTCTCGGCTAATCTTGAGATTTAAATATTTAGATCACCTCGAGATCTGTTCTCTTAGCTGATCTTGTAATTTAAATATTTTAAATTGCCCCGAGATATGCACTCCCGGCCAATATTCAAATTTTAATTAATTTTAACTATATGTTGTCCTAATTTGATTAGAATTTGCCTGTATGTGATTTTTTTTTTTAAATTTTATTCTATTTGAATTAGGACATACAATTTTTTATATGAACAAATGCCCCCCTTCATACTTCTCTCACGAAGAATTTTGGTAAGATTGAGTGGGAGAAGTATGAATTCCCAGCCCTTTCTTTTGTCATGGCTAATATCTCTCAACCTTTTTGGGATATGGCCCAAAATTGCAATGAGGTCCCGTAAGGTGAAGTCTTCGTGCGCCACACTCCTAGCACAAACTCGCCTGATCCGGAAATTTTGAAAGTTTATTTTCTTCTCGATGTTTTTTTGAAATTATGAAATTATGAAAATTTATTTTCCATGATTTATTTTATTTTTTTTATATTCAGAAATTTTGAAAATTTTTCCTCACAATTTTGTTTTGTTTTGTTTTTGTTTTTGTTTTGTTTTTTTCGTTTTTTTGAAAAACATAGGGACTGATGTATTTGCCTCAGGAAGCACACTTAATTGTGCATGACCGGTCTACCTTTTTTTAAATTTAAAGGGACCAGATGTTCTGTCATAGACAAACACATGCCTCTTTATTTCATTAAATAAAACTCAATACAAAAGTGAATTTAGTACAAAAATATATGAAAATGAATGTTTTGCCTCAGGAAGTACATATAATTGTACATGACTAGTCCACCCCTGTGAGGGACCAGACGTTCCGTCATAGGCAAACATTTTTACATTAAACATAGTATTTCTTCAAGAAACGGCCGTTGATGGGTGGCATCGGTCTTTCTATGTTGGCGTCAATGAGTTGATAAGCTCCTCCTTCGTAGACGATCTCCACAACATAAGGGCCTTCCCAATTTGCTTTGAATTTTCCCCCGGCTTTCTTATTGGTGATGATGGGTCTTCTGAGGACAAGGACCATCTCTCCTTTGGTAAAAGTCCGAAAACGAGCCAGCTTGTTGTAGGCTTGAGACATTTTGGCTTTGTAGATTTCAAGATTCTGTTGCGCCCCTAACCTTTTCTCGTCAAGAGAGTCCAACTCATCCAAATGAAGCCAAACATTATCTTCATTTGAGATTTCATTTTGCACTGCCATTCTCAGTGAGGGTATTTGGATTTCGAGAGGTAAGACCGCTTCAGTTCCAAACACCAAAGAGTACGGCCTGCATTGTGTTGGAGTCCTATAGGTGGTGCGATATGCCCATAGCATCTCCGGTAGTCTTTCATGCCAATCTTTTTTTGTTCTTGGACATTGCTTTCTTCTAAAGCTTTGAGAAGGTCTTGTTGAATACTTTTGCCAACCCATTCGCTCTAGCATTATAGATGGAGGTATATCTCTAGTCTATTTTATGGTGCTGTGCAAATCTCCCTATCTTGAAACTTCTGAAAGCGGTGCCATTATCTGAAATAATTCTTCTTGGAGTCCCAAATCTGTATAAGATGTTCTCCCTGAAGAATTTGATGACATTCTCAGTCTTAACTTCTCTTAGCGGGATCGCTTCTACCCATTTAGAGAAGTAATCTGTTGCGGCCAATATGAACCGATGTTCCAACGATGATGGTGGCTCAATAGGACCGATTACATTTGTCCCCCATATCTCAAAGGGCCATGACGAGGCTGTGGGGTGTAAAGGATTTGGATGTTGATGAATAAAATCTCCTTGTATTTAGCATAGATGACACTTTCTAGCATAATTGATGCAATCTCCGACCATGGTTGGCTAGTAATATCCCAAGCGCTTGATTTTGAGTCCCATCTTAGGTCCGAATTGGTGCGCACCACATATCCCGGAATGTACATTATGCATAACTTCTTGGGCTTCTTCATATGAGAGGCATCACAGGAGTAGTTGATCATATGACCTGCGGTACAATATATTGTTTATGAGAGTGAATCTTAGGGCTTTTCTTTTTATCTGAAGACCTTTTGATTTATCCTCTAGGAGTTTATGATATTTGAGATATTCTATGAACGGTTGCCTCCAATCTTCCTTTGGCATTTCGAGAGTGAAGACTTCCGCTTTACCCCCAGCACTTTCCTCTTTAACTTCATCGGGGATTGTGCTAATGGGTCTTCTATTTCTTATGGTTATATGGATTTCTTCATAATTCGGATTCACCAGCTCCTTTGCTACTCTTGCCAAAGAATCAATTTCCCCATTTTCTGATCTTGAAACCCTCCTCAACTGTATCTGGGGGATTTTCTTCATCAGATTTTTGACCTTCTTGTAATATTTAAGAAGTTCAGGTTTGTATATCTTATAGTTTCCTTCGACTTGCTTGATTATGAGTTGTGAGTCTCCAAATATGTGTATGTCTTGGATCCCTATTTTGATTACCAGTTCCAAACCAGCTATGAGAGTTTCATATTCTGCCTCATTGTTTGTACATGGCTCCGTAAGGGAGAGAGCATATCTGAGGATTCCCCTTTCTGGTGTGACGAACACAAGTCCTATCCCAGCTTTGATTTGTGGAATTTTGGACATGAGTGCCGGCTTTATAGATGATGCTCCATCAAAGTATAATCGCCACCTTGTTTCTTCCACTGTTAATGTCTCTTCATCAGGGAGATCAAGATTAAGTGGTGAATCATCAAGGAGAGGATGTGCTGCTAAGAAGTCTGCCAACACCTGCCCTTTAATAGCCTTCTGTAGAGTGTATGTTATATCAAATTCCATAAGAATCAATGCCCATTTTGTGAGTTTTCCCTTAAGCAACGGCCTCGTCATAAGGTATTTGAGTGGATCTATTTTTGATATGAGTGTTACTTTATGCGCAAGCAAGTAGTGTCTTAACTTCTTGACTGCAAACACCAAAGCTAAGCAATGCTTTTCAATTGGCGTGTATTTACTCTTAGCTCCTATCAACATCATGCTGAGGTAATATAGCTCATTTTCTTTGTCTTCTTCATTGTTCTGGGCCAACATAGCTCCCAAAGACCCCTCTAATGCTGCAGTCTATAAGATCAAAGGCTTTCCATGGATCGGGGCTGCCAGTACCGGTGGATTTAGCAAGTACAGTTTGATGTCTTCAAAAGCTCTCTGACATTCATCATCCCATTTGAAAGGTGCATTTTTCTTGGCCAATTTGGATATGGGCTTGCATCTTCCAGAGAGGTTGGAGATGAATCTTCTAATATGTGCTAAACGTCCTTGGAAGGAGCGCAACTGCTTTAGTGTCTGAGGAGGTGTTATTTCGAAGATTGCCTTTATCTTGGTGGGATCTATCTCTATCCCTCGGTGCCTCACTATGAAACCTAAGAATTTCCCAGAGAGGACTCCAAAAGAACACTTCATGGGATTCATTTTTAACTTGTATCTTTTGAGGCGTGTGAAGACTGTCCTCAGATCATCAAGATGCTTGTCTTTAGAACTTGTTTTAACCACAAGATCATCCACATAGCATTCGACAACTTTGTGAATTAAATCATCAAATATCCTGGTTATAGCCCTTTGATATGTTGCTCCCGCATTCTTCAGTCCGAATGGCATCACCCTGTAACAGTAGATGCCCATGGGTGTTTGAAAAATGGCATTCTTCTCATCATCTAGATGCATTTTGATTTGATTGTATCCAGAAGATCCATCCATAAAGGAGAACATCTTTGTACCCTGAGGTGTTATCAATCATGATCTCCATAACTGGAAGGGGAAAATCATCCTTAGGACATGCCTTGTTCAGGTCTCTGAAGTCCACACATATTCGTATTTGCCCATTCTTCTTATTCACAGGGACTACACTAGCTACCCAATCAGGGTACTTTTCTCTCTGATAAAACCAGCTTCAATCAACTTCTTTGTCTCTTCTATCACCCTTTCTTCCAGGTCAAACTTCATTTTTCTCGGTGCTTATTTGACTAGAGTGGCATTAGGGTCAATAGCTAGTCTGTGAACAGCTACCTCATCATCTAACCCCCGTATTTCATTATAGTTCCAAGCAAAATAATCAACATGCTCCTTCAATAGAGCCTTGAATGATGCTTTTTCTTCTTCTGATAATTTTGTGCTTAAGAAAGTTGGCCTTGGGTCCTTATCGTTTCCCAAGTTGATTTCAACTAGCTCATCTATTGTTGCTTGCCCCCCGTCTTCTAATTTGAATGGTGCATTCTTCATCTTGATTTCTTCTTCCTCCTCTTGGGATGTTACCATGTAACATGAGTGCTTGGAAGACTCAAAGTAACCTACTCCTCTCTTATCCACATGTGCAAGATCCCACATTTGACGAAAGCTCTGATGTGACTTCCTCGACCACTTGATTTTGCCCCCAAACCTCTCAACTATCATCTTGAGCTTGTTGGGGTAATGGCTTGGGAAATTTATGGGTTGAGCTTCATCATCTTCTATTTTTTCAATATTTATGATATCTTCTTGCTCTTGGCTTTGTAAAAGAGGATACACCTCTCGTTTTCATGCCGAGTTAACACATAAAATGCCTTAAGATGCTCAACTGTATTCACATTCAAATCCTCTAAGGACTTGTATAGTCCATCAGGGATCCTTGTAATGTGCAACACACTTTCTTGAGCAGATCTTTCATCTTGACCCTTACTTTGGTCTATATCCTCATCACTTTCATTTTCTGATGACTTAGTGTCACTACCAAAGTGAGGTAGTACTGGTTCCCTTTTTTGGAGCACTAGAGTAGCTTTGGTCATCTTCATCAAAGAACCTTCTTTTGGACTTGGCAATTTACCCTCTTCGGTTGATTTGCCAACATTGGATGCATTAAGATAATATCTCGCGTCCTCATAGTGTATTTCATGGATGCCAAAGGGTTGGATCTCTCCATCAATTTTGAACTCTTCCCCGTCTACCAGGTACTTCACACATTGATGAAGTGTTGAATGAACCATCTGGTTTTCATGAATCTATAGCCTTCCTAAGAGAGCTTTATAAGAGGCATCAGTATTAATTACATGGAATTTCACATCAGATATCATCTTTCCAAATTTAATGGGGAGAGTGATGGACCCCAATGCCTTTTGGCTATGTTGATTGAAGCCCTGTATGATGATCTTTTCCGGAGATAAGTGGCATATTTCAAGAGCCAATGCTTGGAGAGTGTTGAGGGTTATTAAGTTCACACAAGACCCTGGATCAATCAGAACCCGGCTAATCTTTATTCCGTCACAAAATCCTGTCACATATAAAGGTCTGTTATGCACTGTAGTTCTAAGCAACAAATCTTCATCAGTGAAGGACACTGAAGATGTATGGAATGCATGCAGAACCTCTTTTATGTTGACCTCGGCAAAGTATGCTTGATACTCCTCAGGATTTTGTAGAGCATGTATTAAAGACATCATCAACACATCATACATACCGAGGAGTGCTGGGACCTTCTTCAAATGAGCCAAAATGTTATAATTCGGCTTTTTTGAGGGTTTCTTCGGGGAGACGTTATATTCTTCAATTACCTTTCCTTTATTTCTATCATTTGAGCTAGAAGCTTGTCTGGATTGAAGTGTCTTCCCAGTTTTGAGTTGCATCTGATATACATGTTCAGCTCATCTTTTGAATCATCAAGAACGGCTATGGTACAACATTCTCCTCTTTCTTCAAAGTAGTCCTCTATGAGCGTCAAATTTCCTATAGAGACCTGTCTTTGCAACTAGTTTTGGAATTTTTTGTATTCTTCTATAGTGTGTCCTACAAGCCGGTGATATGGGCAGTAGTTTGGATGACTATCAAGATGCATCAAACACGGCCTTTTGCTCTAGGCAAATCCAACCCTTTTTCTATGGCTTGATCAGAAAGCTCTTTTATTTTGTCTTTTTTTGATTTTGATAACATGAGAGATAGACCTTTCCTTAGTATTTGTTGCTTTAGTAGGAGCCGGAGAATCCACGACCTCTGAGACGAAATTTTATCCTGATGATTCTGGAGGGTACCTCCTAGATTCATCTCACTCAGCATCTTCAATATGTAGCTGCGACAGCCTATTAGCTGACTCCTCTGTTACCTTTTGAATGAAAGTAGGGATGTCTTCAGCAGGTATAACTTTCCTCAAGGCCTTATATTTTGGGGTCTTCGGGGTATAATATGGTTCTTTGGGCTTTGTTTGTTGGTAGGGCTCCAAGAGCTTGGTGTTCGCCTTCTTTACTCTCTCCCTGAATGCTATCTTCTTTCTCTGATTCTTGCTGATATAGAGCCGGCCATAACGGGCATTTGATTTTTTTGGCTCAGAGAAGCTATCATAATCATCATTGTCATCATCTTCTGGGTTGTCTAGAGGGTATTCACCTCCCCAAATAACCCTGCAAGTCTCTACTTGCACATCTTCATCATTTTCATCAATTTCCTTAGCTAATTCTCCAGCAATTCTTTGACTTCTTTTGGAAAATAATCTTTGAGAGTAATCAGGACCCTTTCCTTTTGCTCATATTCATCAAGAGTCTCTATATACTCCTCAATAATGGACTTCTTGCTCTTTAATTGTTCGCACCTTTTCTTCTTGTTCATCTTCTTCGACTGTTTTTTTTGGGGACCTTTAGGAGGTTCTTGGGAACGTTTCCAAGTGATCCCTGGGAGTTCAGCCAACTTCTTCAACATTTTCATTGATCTTTTGGATATAAACACTTCCCATAACTCTTCTGGAACAGCTGAAGGTTTATCATCTTCTGTTGATGGAAGTATTACTTTATTGCCAACCACCGTGATTTCTCCTTGGGATGATCCCTCTAGGTCTAGCATAGTCACATAGTGGGTATGTTTAGCCGATTGCTCGGACAAAACATTCTTTGAGAGTGTAATTTTGCCCTCTTGGTATTATCACTCAACCCAGTCCTTGAAAACATAGCAATCTTCCATTGTATGTCCCAACACCCTATGATATGGACAGTAATTAGGATGGTCCTTCTTGTTTTGCTATTCAGACCTTTTGCATTCAGGGAGCTGCAAACCTTCTCTCACAACATCTTTGAAGATCTTATGTACTTTGTCTCTTCTGAAGGATTACTTCTTATTCATCCTATCCTTCAAGGAGGGAAGAGGTCTTGATTCATTGTTAGCAATATCTAAGGCAGGTGCCTTAACTTGTTCCGGCTTATGGGGCTCAGCTACGCTTTTCCCTTTCTCATCATTGAAGGTTGTAGCAGTGTACTTGACACCTTCTGTCCTTTTCGATTTGTCTCTATCATTCCTTGAAGTGGACTGGAATTAGACAACACCTTTGGGTTAGTCCTTTCTAATTTCTTGACTTGTGAAATCAAGTCTTGGAATGTTGTGATGCCAGATGTACTTAGAAAAGGTGCCATCCAATTATTAATGTTCCCGAGCAATAAACCCACCACTTGTGGCTGATCAAGTGGTTGTTCACATTTAATGCTCAAGTTCCTCCATCTCATAATGTAATCGACTACTTTTTCATCTTTGTATTGACAAGTGGCAGCGAGGTCAGCAATTGTGATTTTATCACTTATGCCCCCAAACTGTACTCGAAAAGCGTCTTTTAGTTGCTGCCATGTTTGAATTGACTGGGGTTGCAGATTCGCATACCACTCAAATGCTACTCCAGCGAGACTTGCAGAGAATTGTCTGAGGAGGAGTGACGGCTTTGCACTTGTATCTCCGCAAGCTGTCACAAAATGAGCTAAGTGTTGGTCAGGATTGCTAATCCCAGTAAATTGCTTGAATTTGGGAACATTATATCCTTTGAGGTAGGGTACCAAGTCATGGTAGCTAGGATAGGGCTTTTCTTAATCGGCCCTTGTCTCACTCCATTTGGCTTGTTTTAGTTCAGCAATCACTATTCGCTGTATCTCTTCCCGAGTTATTATAGCTGATTGTTCCTGAACAGGAATATAAGAAGTCCCCGCATGCTCCATTGCTCTGAAGGTTTCCCTTGGATGAGGTGTTGGACTTCTCGACGTCTGAATTTGTCCAGGCTGATTCTCTGTAGGAAACCGTGGGGTTACCCCTTGCTCAACTGGCCTAAGGGCTTCTCTCAGGCGTCGGGTTGGACTCCTCGATCTTTCTACTTGTTTGGGTCGATATTCCATTAGAGTTTTAATTTGTTTCTGCATTTGTAACATTGACTCCATCAACATTGCCATGCTGTCATTGAGTCTTTTATATTCAGCATCATGGTGTCCCTTTTGAGGAACGAAGACAGGTTCATCCTCATCATCTTCATTTGGAGGATTTACTTCTTTATGTTTCCTTGGCATGTGGAGTGGTGGAAGGCTAGTCCCTATCCCCTGCCCATCATGTGGTGGCACATAGCTGGAGCCTTCTTCTCCATTCAGAGAATCTGCTGCTCTTCTACAGGATCTTGTAACAGGTCCCGGTTGTTCTTGTTCGGGTGCAGGATTTCCTCTTGCTTCAGTGACCATTCGACAAGTGTGTATTTTCTCATTCGCATCAGACACCTCTTCATCTTTCATTTTCCTTCTCCATTGGAATTTAGAGCGGGGAATCTTGGGTTGGTTCCTTGAGGGAGTTAAATGGTCAAACATAGTCTTCCGCGCTTTTGAAATCAATTGTTGTTTCTTTTGATAAAATTCTTTTGGCCTTATCTTCTCTGACTGCAGTTTCTTTGATGCTGCATAAGTCTTGTAAAGATCCTAGCCGAATGAGTTCTTGCGATAGGATCTTGGAGGTCTACCAACCTTGTTTTCATTCAGCTGGGGACGTAAGTCTGCAGTGGTTGCGTTTTTCTTCACTAGCTTAAGTTGTTCAAATGAATTGTTGAAAGTACCCATTTGATTATTCTTGTGTTCTTGGAATGACACAAAATCCAGCTTTTGTTTTGGAATTATGACTTTCCTTTGAGTGAGCCTTGAAAACACACTATTCTTCTTTGGTGTGTCTTCATCAGATGAGTGGAAGATTCCACTTTCTCGCACTTTTGCTGTAAGGGTAAAGGTGGTTTCATCATCATCATCATTTGTAGAGACTACCTTTTTAGGGTGGGATAGCCTCTTGAATGCAGATACTCTTGATGACTCTTTGACAGCAACATCCTCGCTAGTTGCAGGAACAATCACATTAGGGTGACGACCCTTGGATGGAAGTTGCGGGACAGTCAAGCTCTCTTCCAAAGGTGCAGGTCTCCTTACGAATTGTACTGACTCAGATATCGTGCCGAATCTCAGCTCAACTCCTGCAACTCCAGTGTTGAAAGTACAGTTGGGCAGTTGAACTTCAGTTTCCTCACCAAGAAAAATCGTGAGTTTCGGGCTTCCAGAGATGGTTGAGTTCTTGAGTGCCATTTCTTCTTCTGCAATAAAAAAATCAACAGCATTAGATTTCTTTTACAGGATGTAGAAATAATGCCTCTACTTGTACTTTTGCCTCAAAGATGGGAGGAGGAATGGGTCTCACCGGGCGTGCCAGACTTTATGGGATTGAAAATACGCATATGGCATCGTGTCCGTAAAGAAGACACCAGAAGGCACATCGAAGCACAAATATCATATTTATTTCGTGGGTTCTTCCATTCCTAAAAGAGGCAAGCCTCTATTATTAATTACCCCAGACAGTGTCTGGGAGCCTCCGATTAAGGGCTCGAGTACAAGTAAAGACAAAGAAATTGCAAATTATAAATTTTATTATTTATTTATATATTTATTACATCATTCATATGTGAATATATAATTTATATATATATTATATTTTGCTATTACTGCCTGTGCTTTGTCACCGCATTACCTGCTCATTGCCGTCTTGAGATATATATTTCATTGTTAGGAAATTTAAAGTAAGTAGCTTTATCATTGCTTCAAAGTAAGTGTTCTTGTCGTTGCTTCAGCGTATTTTTTTATGAGACGAAGAAGAACGTTTCTTATAACTCATCCATGAAGATGATAAGCTATGAATTTTTTAATATTCTCATTGCATTCATTCCTCATGTCTAAATGACCAATAGAAATTTCGGTTATCTTTCCTTCACTAGATATGGATCTGTGATTGGATTTCATCTGGTCACCACCACTACTGACCGAGCAAGTATCTGTTTCTCCCTTTGGGTAGCTATCATCTAACCATCCAGAGCTGGAAGCAGCTAAAAAGCAACCCAAATTCTCAAGCATCATTTCTGAACCTCCACCTAGAGAATTCTCATCATCAATTTCTGCCAACTCTTTCGATGCCATAGCAGAAGACTTCTTAGGCCTAAGAGAAGTCATACTTCTGTGAGCCAAAACTTGAGATGCACTCCAAGGGGGTGACTTAGCAAATGATATATAATATTATTTGTTAATAAAACCCATTGAATTACTTCATTGATCCTCTCATTAATCTTTTCAATCTTGAGCATTTTGACCCTTTGATTATTATTTTTTGCATAAGTCCTTTAATGCTTCCAATTTCCCACCATATTTCATCAAAACAATTCCACTCTCTTATAGTAACTTTTTTTTAGTGATCATCCTATTGCACATCTCTTTAATGGTGCGACCCCTTTTTATTTATTTTTTATGTCATGTATACATGCTTTTTGTCATGCACATAGGCGTGCTCCTCATTCATCATCATCATTTTTATTATTATTATTTTTTTATGGCATGCACACATGCTTATTTTATTTTATTTTATTTCTTTGTCATGCACGTATGCATGGATAGAATTGGATGCCTTTCCTCATTTTGATTTTACCTTATTTTATTTCGGTTTTTGTTTTGTTATGTTTTTTTTTTTGGTCTTTGATCCTGTTACCTCCTTAATGATGGGACCCATCCTTTTGAAATTTGTTTTTCTATATATATATATATTTGATGTCATGCATGATTTCTCATTTTTTTTTATGCACATGTCATGCATATATACATGCTTTTCTCATTTATTATTATTTTTTTAATGCACGAGGGCATGCTTCTCAAAATCTTTTTTATATCATGCATGTATGCATGCACCCACCTTTGATTTTTTTTTTTTAATGCACGAGGACATATAGTAACAAGCTTCTCAAAACATTGGTTTCCATACACCAATTAATACAAAGGTCGGTGTTGAATTAATTATGTAAACCAACAACACATCCAAGCATTCCAGATCCAGTATTTATTTGCCGCAACCACTTTGGAATTAACTAGGAAATTTTCAGCATTTTGAGCATGTTCTTTTTTGCAGGATTAATGATGGATAATTTTTAGAGCAAGGATTCAAGAGTATGAGTGAGCCGATACCAAGCTTTGATGAGTGAAAACGTTAACAATGCATCAGGAAATGGCTTATGATAATGTTAACAACTTCGGATTAATATTGTAACATTAATAATATCGTTAGTTAATAACTCTGCAGTTGATACAGATCTCTCTTTTATTTCCGGTAAGCACTCTAATGCATCCATAAACTTTAACTTGTTCCATGCCCAATTCACCACTTCTCACCTTCGATCTTTCAGCTATATAGTATGAGCCTGGAAGCTGGAATCAGGATCATGCAGACTCCGGCGAGGTACAAGGTGATGAGATTCCTCAAGCACCACCGTAGCAGCCGCAGCTGAACGGCAACACTGGTGCTCTTCATACTCGAGGCATGCAGGGGTGCTCCACCACTGACTGAATCTACACATACAATTTATCAACTTATCAGTGTCATTGAGACCAACCTGGTGCATTAAGGCCCTTCCCTATCTCCAGTTTTTTTCCTGAGCACATGAAGATATTGGCTCACAAGAAGAGAGGACCCCTACCAAACTACTATGCCTATATTAGCAAATAAATCAGCGACTTGCCAAGTCAAGTTAATCATCTACATAGTCCTTGTCTTCTTCATCTACTTGTCCGTTCAATAATGCGAGTTGAACAGTGTCAATGGAAATCTGAACCATGTTATCGGACCAGCCTTGGGTATTCATGCAGAGCCTTTATCTCTTGCTTTGTAGCTGTCATTGTGTCACCATTCTCATCCAGCTTCAAGTCGAAGTTCCGGACTGATGCAGCATCTTCTGTATTTATGGCTTTAGTTTCTCTTAGTTGTGTAACGTTAAAGTTATCAGGAATAGTGTTAGATTTGATGTCATGCTGTCACTCTTCCTGCCGAGGAGAGGTGCCCGGGTTATCTTCACATTTATCGAGGTGAACACTTTCTTTCTTAACGGCTCGGTTGCGACGAGCACCACAACTTCTACCTCGACCTCTGCCTCTTCTACTGCTGGGCCTTGTGTTATCTTGAGTTTTGGCCAGCTTCGTGTTCTCATCACTATCATTGCCTTCATACAAAGTTCTCCTTCTCTTGCTAGCTCTGTCATCACCAACAGTATCAGAACCACCCAAGTTTGGAACTTTGTTCATTATGTCCCTCAGGAAATCAAAGATGCTGAAAGTTTGGACAAATTCCTTTAAGTGTAAAGCATGTACTGTTTTCATCCCTCTCTAAAGAGTAATCTCATACGTCTGGTCATAGAGGTCTTGAAGAAACAACAAGCACAGCTAATGCAATCTTCCCAATATCTTCATCGGCTTGCATCATCTTTTTAATTCGAGACGCGGGGAAACGAGTGTCAAGCTTCTTCCTCATTCTTGTCCGGAGTGCTGTTTGGCATGGGTATCATGTTGAAGTAGAGATCAACATATTATCACCTCTTCCTTCAGAGCCATCCACACATTGAGGCCTTTCTTTGCTGGTTCTTCTCCTTCTTTTTCGATGGAGAATCAGCGTTTGTTGTTTTTCCAGCGATGACAGCAACACCGGCAGCGTGATGGCAACGACAGCGGCAATAGCAGTGGTAGCCGCAATGACAATGGTGACATTAGCAATGGGGCTTTTTTTTTCCTTCTTCACTAATCCTTCCTCTCCTTTAAATCTTGTTTCCCTTTTCTTTTTTTATCTTCTGGTTCTTCTCCAATATTTTTGGCCCGATTCCTCCTTCTAGTTGATTATTTCATTTCTCCTCCTCCATCTTCGTGGGTTCATCATCAAGAGCAACCGCAGACGCTGGGCAAGGATGACAGCAGTAGCAGCATTAAGCAGAGGCAGCGGCAACATCAAGCAACATTGGCAGCAGCAGCAATAGTGACAGCAGTGGCAATAGAAGCTTCGAGTCAACGGCTAGCGAGGGATATTCCACCCTCGCTAGCATTGACTACGTTAACGGTGGGCAATGATGGTAGTAACAGCAGCAGGTGGCTTTGAGTCAACGCCCAGCGAAGGTTATTCCACCATCGACGGCGTTAATAACGGTAGCAGTGGGTGACAACGGCGGCAGGCGGCTTTGAGTCAACGGCCAGTGAGGGGTATTCCACCCTCGCCGGCGTTAACAGCGGCAGCGATGGGCGACGATGGTAGCAAAGGCAGTAGGTCACAACTTTTGTCCTTTTTTTTCTTTTTCTTTTTTTTATAATATGTATATAGATATATATGTAGGTATAGAAGAGAAGAAAACACCTCTTTTTTTTTCTTCCAAAATTTTTCTTTTCGCTTTTTTTTCTTTTTTTTTTTACTCGTCTTCTCTTTTTTTTTTTGTCTTGTTCCGACAATACGAAAATTTTTTTCCTACACTCTTTCCTCTCTTCCTCCCCTTTCTAAAATATTTGTTTTGAGCTTATCTTCAAAATCCAAACCCTCCCCGGGAAATCACAATGCCACGGACCAATTCAAATCAAGGATAAGAATAAATTTAAATTTTAAATTTTAAAAATTATATTTAGTTTAATTTAATTAATAAGATCTCGTTTGCCTCGGGATATGTATTTGGGTGCTTTGGGATTTGCATTTTCTCCGGTTGCCTCGAGATTTGTACTTTCTAAGGTTGCCTTGAGATTTGCACTTTTTTTAGGCTATATGAAATTTAGGACTGCCTCGAGATGTGTATTCGAGTTATCCTGAGATTTGAGATTGCCTTGAGATATGTGTTCTCAAGGGCAATCTTGTAATTTGCATTTTGTCTTGAGATATGTGTTCTCGGGTAAAATTTTATAATTTGTCATTTTACCTTGAGATATATTCCTGGGGATAGTTCTGTAATTTGCCATTTTGCCTCGAGATATGCTCTCAAGGACAATTTTGTAATTTGCATTTCGCCTCAAGATATGTTCTCATGGGCAATTTTGAGATTTTAATATTTAGATCACCTCGAGATCTGTGCTCTTGGCTGATCTTGAGATTTGAATATTTAGATCTCCTCGAGATCTGTGCTCTTGGCTGATCTTGAGATTTGAATATTTAGATCGCCTCAAGATCTGTGCTCTTGGCTGATCTTCCGATTTGAATATTTTAGATATCGTCGAGATCTGTACTCTCGGCTGATCTTGAGACTTGAACATTTTAGATCGCCTCAAAATATGTGTTTTCGGCTGATCTTGAGATTTGAACATTTTAGATCGCCTCGAGATCTGTGCTCTCGGCTGATCTTGAGATTTAAATATTTTAGATCGCCTCGAGATCTGTGCTCTCGGCTGATCTTGAGATTTGAACATTTTAGATCGCTTCGAGATTTCTGCTCTCAGCTGATCTTGAGATTTAAATATTTAGATCGCCTCGAGATCTGTGCTCTTAGCTAATCTTGTGATTTGGATTTTTTGATCACCTCGAGATCTGTGCTCTCGGCTGATCTTGGGATTTGAATATTTTAGATCGCTTCGAGATCAGTGCTCTCAGTTGATCTTGAGATTTAAATATTTAGATCGCCTCGAGATATTTGCTCTTAGCTAATCTTGAGATTTGGATATTTTAGATCACCTAGAGATCTGTGCTCTTGGCTAATCTTGAGATTTAAATATTTAGATCTTCTCGAGATCTGTTCTCTTAGCTGATCTTGTAATTTTAATATTTTAAATTGCCCCGAGATACGCACTCCCTGCCAATATTCAAATTTTAATTAATTTTAACTATATGTTGTCCTAATTTGATTAGAATTAGGCTGTATGTGAGTTTTTAAAAATTTTAGTCGATTTGAATTAGGACATACAATTTTTTATATGAACACCTAGCAGATAGTCACGCATGACTCTGCTAGCTTTATTGCCACTTTCACAACTACTATATGCTAGTTTTCAGGCTTAGCATCAACCACCATTGGGTAGCTTTTCCAAATTGAACACTTCTTTGCCTGTTATCAAGTCCCTAGGATTAGAAACTTACCATGCTGCATTTTATATTTTCGGGCCAACACTCTTACCACTGGATGCATTATACTGTCCAACTAACTACGTGGGCGGGGTTGACTCCACAAAACGAGCTTTGATTTAGGTCTTCCTCCTTCATGAACCACAATGCCCAGCTTTATAAGCTCAAACAGATCACTTCGGTATCCCGTTACCTTAATATTTTGAAAATCTTTCCACTCGAATCACAGGATTGAGTAACACCAATCTTCTTTTTTTTTTTTTTTTTGTTCTAGCTTGCATGAGGATATCCAAAGGGAACTCTACCTATTGAAGTCGCGGACCTTACATGAAGCTATGCGAATGATGAAACTAGTGGAAGATAAATGTAATGCCTCTGAAGCAACACCGGCCTGATTCTCATCGACTTAATCAATACAGCTTCATCCATTCAAGCGCTACTAGCTCTGCCTAACTGGCACCTTATTTGCCAACTTATCCTATTAAAAAATTAATACCGGTAGAGATGGCATCTTTAAGGGATCGCAACCTATGCTTCAATTGTGACTCAAAATTCATGCTTGAACATCGTTGTCAACCACCTTAATTTCTATGGTTGAAAGTGGATGATTAGGAAGAGGTGCCACTCGACGCTCCCTGGTTTTCACTTTCAGGGCAAGGTGATTTTTGAAGATTGGGCAAATGTCGCAAGTAGTCCCAATCCGGAAAAATATTCAAGAATATTCAGATGGTTAGGAAGGCACAAATGTTACGTGATTAAGTGGTATAGTGGTTATTTCATAGTGGTTTTAATAAATTGTGTGTAATGAGTCAAGATAGTGGGAGATATGTTGTTTGATCAAGTTAGTTCCTAGTTTTTTATGTTTCAATAGGGTGATTTAAGTTATATGAATGCATAAGAAAAAGAAGATTTATTCTCTCTCTCTCTCTCTCTCTCTCTCTCTCTCTCTCTCTCAACTACCTCTTTGTTTTTACCACTTGCCGGAACCATAGTGGTTGATGTTTAACCTGAATACTAGCAAACAACTATTGTAAATGCCACACCTCTTTTTTCCCAACAACATTTATTGGTAAAATAAATGTTTTAATTAATAAATGGCTATACTTTCTCAACAAACAAAATGCACAGCATAATAATAATTATCTCCATAATAAACATAATCTAACACCAAGCATCAACAATTCCATGTCTTATAAATTCTAACATCCAACCTAATAAAAATAACCTTAACTCAATAAAACGAAAACTATCATAACATAAAGTGGAATGAGGCCTGTGTGCTGACAGACTTGAACAATAGAGCAAACCAATAGTTCTAGTCAAAATAGAACCTCAATGTTCTATCCTGAAAAATAATTGGCAAGGGATAAGCTGCCGGCTTAGTAAGTACTATACTTATAAAATCATGTATGTAAGGACTTTTAATGTGAAAACAACAATCAAATTGAACCACAAGTACGCAGAAACAAATCAACAAAACCAAACATAAATGAAAACAAAGAAATAACACAGAGATGTAATGTGGTTTGGCGTATAGCCTACATCCACGGGCAGAAGCGAGCAGAGAATTTTACTATTAACAAACAAAAGGGGGATTACACAGATGCACTTAAAAAATAACGTCACAACTCCAACTAAATACACCCAATTACATTCTTTTATCCTAAGAGAATGGTGTATGAAACATGTGCCTAAGCACTTAAAAGGATTGTGATACTTGTGATTTGTGTGATCTCACAAAACCTAATGGTGGACACTGTTTTATGCAGCCTCCATATGCTTGCTTCCAAAGAAAACAATCAATGGCTAAGATTTATTCTTAATCACCTAGATTAATCTGAAGGCTAACAATGGTGCTTGGTAATTAAGAGAAATCTGAAGGCCAACAATGGAATCCTTTGTATTCAAGCCATCAAGAATATTCTAGAAAATTCAAGGCACCAAATTAACAATTCTCCACCTTGAACTTGAATTTTTCTAATAGTGAAATTAACCCAAACTTAGCTTCCTCCAATAGATCCTGAGGATCTACATCACCGCTGTGTTAGACCAACTAAGTCCAAACAATTTTTGAACTTAGTTGCTAGAAGAAACTTGGTGAACATATCAGCAGGATTTTCAACATCGGCAATTTTCTTTACTGAAACATTACTTTGCTCAATGACATCTTAAATGAAATGATATCGAACACTGATGTACTTAGTTCTCTCATGAAACATGCTATCTTTGCTTAAGCAAATAGTACTTTGATTGTCACAATGCACAACAGGAATATCCTTGCTGAAACTCAACTCATCAAACAAACCATTCAACCACAAAGCTTCCTTAACTACTTCAGCCAATGCCATTATCTCTTTGACTCGGTAGTAGACAGAGATGCTATACTTTGTAATGTGGCCTTCCAACTCACAACACATCCACCAACATTGAATACATAACCAGTTATTGACCTTTTCCTATCCTGGTTACCACCAAGATCTGAGTCAACATAACCAACAGGTTCACTATAAAACTTTCCAAACTCCAAACACAAATTAGAGGTGCCACGCAAATACTTCAATATCCACTTTACTACTTCCCAATGCTTTTTTCTAGGATTAGACATATATTTGCTAACAATACTGACAACATGTGCAATATCTGGTTTTGTGCACACCATCGCATACATGATGCTACCAACTGCACTAGAGTAAGGCACACTGGACATGTATTGTCTCTCTTCATCTGACTGTGGCGCCATAGAAGCTGAAAGCTTGATATGAGCTGCTAGCGGAGTAGCAATAGGTTTGGTATTTTTCATACCAAAACATGTCAACACCTTCTCGATATAATTCACCTGAGTTAGCCATAACCTTTTTGCTGCTCGATCTCGGTGAATTTCCATATAAAGAATTTTCTTTGCTGTTCTCCCAAAATTTTCATGTCAAATTCGCTTTCAATTCTGCCTTCAACCTATTTACCTCAAACACATGCTTTGATGCTATCAACATGTCATCAATGTATAATAGCAAATAGACAAATAAACCATCATGTAGTCCTCTGAAGTAGACACATGAATCATACTGCCTTCTGGTGTGCCAGTGACTCACCATGAATGAGTCAAACCGCTTATACCATTGTGGTGGAGACTGTTTAAGTCCATACAAGGACTTTTTCAACAAGTAAACATGGTCTTCTTTTCCATGAACAACAAAACCCTCTAATTGTTGCATATAAATTTATGCCTCAAGTTCACCATGTAGGAAAGCAGTCTTGACATCAAGTTGCTCTAACTCCAAATCTTGCATCTCAACCAAAGCCAATAAGACTCGAATGGATGTATGTTTCACCACAGGTGAGAACATATCCTTAAAATCAACAACAACTATCTGACTGTAGCCTTTGGCAACCAACCAAGCCTTAAACTTGCCATCATCCTTTTTCTTGTAGACCCATTTGTAACCAACCCATTTTTTACCTTTTAGTGGCATCACTAGTTCCCAAGTGTTATTTTTGTGAAGAGATTCAACCTTTTCTTTCATAGCAACCACCCACCTCGCAGAGTCATCACAAGAAACTGCTTCAGAATACTTGGAAGGTTCACCATCTCCACCTGTTTTGTGTGTAACTGCCATAGCATAGGCAATCTCACCCATCTCTGTGATATTAGCATCAGGAGCATATCTTGATGGTGGTCTCATGTTATTTCTCTGTATGTCTCTAGCAATACATGGTTCATCTTGTCGAGTATCCCTTCTAAAACCATCTGCTTTAGAACTTTACAACGGGCTTTCCTCCAGCACTGTGTCAACATGCTCAAACTCCACATCTTTCTTAGCACCCTTAGAATTACTTGCACTATGCAAAACCTTTTCATACGAAGAAAGTATGGAAAACTCTAAAATATAACATCTATATTGGTGACAACTTTCTTCAAATTTGGACACCATAACCTGTATCCCTTTACTCCAGATCCATACACTAAGAAAATACATTTCCTGTCTCTCGGATCCAATTTTCCATCCTTCACATGCATATAAGTAGGACAACCAAACACTTTTAAATTTGAATAATCAGTAGAAGCACCAAACCATACCTTAATTGGAGTCTTAAACTCCAAAAATGAATTTGGAGAACGATTTATCAAGTAGCATGCTGTAGAAACTGCCTCCGCCCAGAATTGCTTGCCTGGACCTGCGTTTGAGAGCATACACCTAGCTCTCTCAATCAACATTTTGTTCATGCACTCTGCCACCCCATTCGGTTGCGGCTTACCAACCACGATATTGTGTCGCACAATTCCTTCATTTGCACAGAACTTGTTGAAATCACTTTCACAAAACTCTAGGCCATTGTCAGTTCTCAACCTCTTAACCTACTTACCTGTTTGTCTTTCAATCATTGTCTTCCATTCTTTGAAAGTTGCAAACACCGCATTTTTCTTCTTCAAGAAATAAACCCAGACCCTTCTTGAGTAATCATCAATGAAAGTGAGCATATAGCGAGCACTACCCAAAGATAGCTCCCAAGAAGGCCCCCAAAGATCTGAATGAATATAGTTAAGAGTGCCCCTGGTTCTATGGATTGCTAAACTAAAGCTTGACCTTTTATGCTTCCCATAAACACCAAGGCTAGTACCCTAGGGTTGGAGTGATCTTTTTGGGCCTGTACATTATGAGACTCCTCATCGGGATGGGTTTCATAGACGGAGTTCGAGCGGCTGAGAAGATTACTGTACCAGCTCCTCTTGTGCGCATATTTTCAGAGCCGATAAGGCTTATGGGTATGATTCGCAGATGTGGACCGGGTATCTATTCTATGATCGTACCCCATTCAGAGCCAGTAGAGGGTGACGAGGCTGAGCGATCGCAGCTGACGTTGCAGCCACCTCCAGCACAAGTAAAGTCAAAGGCACCACCCATAACACAAGATCCACCACCTGTGCTCATATTTTCTCCGTCTCGAGGCCAGGACAAGTTAGTGCGCCTCAAGAGTGCTGTGGGGGTTCTCCAGAACGAGGTGGCTGAGATCAGGGCTACCCAGGCTGCGCAGCACACGGAGGTCATGGCTCAGTTTTGCAGTTTTCATCAGCTATTATAGTAGGCCATGACTTTACCATTTGTGATACAGCCCCGAGCGTCCCCTGCACCACCTTCACCTTCATAACCACCAGTTGAGCCTACCGCAGCACCAGAGGCTACCATTCAGGACATCGACGCGGAGACATCATAGTTCTTTTATTGTTCTGTTATTTTGTACTTTTATTTTTTTATTTTTGGACTTGTAGCACTCAGAAAGGATCTTCCTTCTGAGTTTATTTTCTGTTGCTTTTATCTTTTCTCGAGTTGTATTTCATTGCTTATATCTTTATATGCTCGATTTATTTTGATTTTTTTGAGGTACACTGAACCCCTTGTGTATGTGTGCAGATGGTCTTGGATGTTTGGAAATTGAGGAATAGTCATAGGCACAGTCATGGGACCGTGTGTGCTCCACAACCCATTGAGACTCAACTCTCAATCAACATAGCTCCATCGAACGCAACACTTGGAGTTCGGGAGAGTATTGTTTCAATTGCCCACTCCCACATTAGTTGTTTTAGTTGTTATACTTTTTATTGTGCTTGCATGCGTACATTGGGGACAATGTACATCTTAAGTGTGTGGGGGAGTTCACATTGCATACACCTTTATTTGTGCGTTCAATTGCTTATGCTCATGTAGCCCGTGGCGGTTCACCTTAGTTGTAACGGTTGTATTCTTAGAGTCTAGGAGAATTTTAACATTGTATCTCATCATGCTCTAGTTTCTATTTGAATTTTAGGGAATTTTTGCTTGATTCTCTCATATTGCACTACTCACTCTTGAAACCTTTTGGAAACTCAAGCTCAATGTTTAAGGACTAGTTTATCATCATTTTAGTTGAGTTTTTAGTTTTGTTTTGAAAGATTTAAAAAAAAACTTGTGAATTTGTAAATATTTGTTTAGATCTTATTTGTGTATTTGGGGTGGAAAGAGTTATCACCTATGAAGTATGTAGCTACTCTCATAAGTCGAATACAAGTTATGCCCTAATGAGAGAAAGAGCTATCTCATAGGATGCGTGAAAGCTACTACCCCGGTAGAAAGAGCTACCTCCTCGAAAGTGTCAAAGTCACCTTTGGCGGTCGCCTAGGAAAGGGCTACCTTAGAAGTTGTGTGAAGCTACTACCTCCTTCCTTGTATATAAATAAGTCCTTCTAATAAGAGCTTTGAGGAGTACTTTTTGGGTTAACTTGAGTAAGTTCACACACACTTACACATTTTCGAGTTGTTGTCTTTTTTTATTCAAGTTTTTTTTTAGCTAGAGCATTGATATCTTGTATGCAATGTTTTAATTTCCCCTTACTTGTAGAATGCTTCTTTTGCATACTTTTGGTGAACCTAAGGCCGAGCACTTTCAATTGTTCTTCCCAAGTACTTTCATATTTTATTTTTGCTTAAGGACAAGCAAAAGCTTAAGTGTGGGGGAGTTTGATAAGTGCTCGTGTTTAAATAATACAAAGTATTATTTTCTTACATTGAGTATTACTTTTCTCAGATTTTATCATTGATTGGTGTGCATTTGTGTTCTTTTGTGCATGTAGGGTTATGGAGTAGATTTAGAGAAGAAGCAAAATTAGGTCATGTTCGCCATTATTGAGGAGTTCTTGGACCAAGCAAGGAACAAGGCATGGGTTCTAAACTTGTGAGTGTGTGCCAACCTCTATTGGAGGGGCACAAAGGCAGTCACACTGATAAAAGCCTAACCCGTGTAGCATTGAAGAACTTCGTCAATAAGGAGAAAAGAAGCAAATGACATGATCTACCATTGGTTGTGTGCTCAATTCAACGACCTCGATGAAGAACATGAAATCGGGAGCATTTTGCGCGCCAGAAATTCAATTCCAGAAAATCCACACAGGCATGTGGAAATTCCACACGGGCGTGTGGATGCCCGATTTCAGCCTATTTAAAGCCGCGACTCATATTTATTTCGGGGGCTTTTCGACCTATCTTTTCCCTAACTTCTGGAGAGTTCACGGCTAGGGTTTGGAGAGGATTTTGTGGAGGTTTGGAGCGAGTCTACGGCATCAACATCGACATCCTTTGGAAGATAGCTATTGGGGAGCTTTCGTCAGCACCGATCCAGCGAGGTGTGCCCTTGGCTTGACGAGGGGCATGGTGGAGAAGACGCAGCGGCCTTACATGGCCATCGCCATGCATTACAAGGGGGTTTTATCTATGTTTTCTATACTTGTTGATTCATATACATTGATGATTTTGTATATCTATATGGAGAGCTAAACCCCTCGTGGGTATTCGGACTTGTAAACCTTAGGATGACATTATTTTTATGACTTTTATTATGCTTTCTTAATTGATGCTTTTAATTGAGTTCCAATCTTGATTGTTCATTGTACTGATTTTCCCTTAGCCGTGACACTAGGGTTGAAAATCATCTAGGTTATCCTTTGAAGGTATGACAACTTCTATAGTATTAAACTACTCGAGATTGGAGAGGGTCGAGAGGGTGAGTCGTAAGGTAGCGAAACGTCCCCTTTCCACTTCGGCGTGATTTTCCCTACCTCCGTGTTCCAATAATTCTTAGCAGTCAAAGTAGAGCGAAGTGCTAGGAGATGAACTCCACTGGGGCTTAGTTGCGCAAGCAACAGAGTGAAGGATTGTAGTGAATCCTAGTGTTAGGGCTTAACTGAGACTAGAGTTCTTTCACCTGGACCAAAGGGCTAGAACTATACTTAGGGACAGGGTCTATCACTTGGAATCCCTAGAACATCAAGCAGTTCCACGTAGTGTGAGGCTTAGGAAGATGGACTCCCCTGGGGCTTAGTTGAGAGATCAATAGAGTGAAGGGTTGTAGTGAAATCTACTACCAGGGCATATTGTTGGAACTAGTCACGGTTGACCTTAGGTTTGGGACCGTGTGCTTAAGGATTTCCAGGACTCATTAAACATCAATAAGGGAGTATAATACATAGTCTTGCACTAGAAGATTAGTCCTAGGGGGAGCTTGTCCGGGTACCCCGTTTTACATTGATTGTTTCCTTTCCACTTTTTGCTTGCATTCTTCTCTATTTCATATTTCTTTATCTTATTGCACTCACATTGATTTTTCTCACCACTATTACATTGCACTAGCTAAGTAGCAATTCCTCTTGTCTTGAATTATTACTCCCTGTGGATTCGATTACCCTTTCACCGGGGTACTTTATTACTTCGATAACCCGTGCACTTTTGGGCCCCTGTCATAGATGCACTTGAAAAATAACCTCACAACTCCAATCTGAATACACCCAATTACACTCTTTTATCCTAAGAGAACGGTGTATGAAACATGTGCCTAAGCACTCCATATGGTGGACATTGCTTTATGTAACCTCCATTTGCTTGCTCCCAAAGAAAACAATAAATGGCTAAGATTTATTCTTGACACCAAGATTAATCTGAAGGCTAACAATGGTGCTTGGCAATTATGAGAAACCTAAAGGCCAACAATGGAATCCTTTGTATTCAAGCCATCTAGAATATTCTAGAAAATTCAAGGCACCAAATTAACAATGTACGTATTCATACAATGAAATGCATGTAATAACATACAAGTAATCATATCAATTAAATTCTTATAATAACAAACATAAAATATTAATCAATATATGAAATATCTGAACATGTTAATTCATTTCTCATATTAAGAAATATAAACAAGCAATTCATTATGTTAATTTAATTATCAAATTATTTACCCTATTCTTAACAATCAACTCTTATTCCATTTTATTTATTTGAGCCTTGTTTGACCTAGCTAAGTATGCTCTATTGTCTAATGGGTATATCTTACTCAGAGTATACACTATCGTTGCCTATATCATATAAATCTCTACCCATACATTCAAATTTTCACAACAAAAATGAATCCAAGCAAAATTTCATTAAAAAAACCATTTAATTTAGAATAAAAGAATAATTCTTTTTTTCCATCCCCTTGCGCCCCTAGATCCCAATGGAATAGCATTTTTTTCTTCCTATGTGCTTGGGTCATTGTCATGAAAGAATCTTCAGCTCGATTCACGGCCCAAATTCATCACACCATTGGTCATGATTTCATTTCAGCATGTAACTTATGATTTATTTATTTATTTATTTATGTTTCAAGGCTAGATTATTGCAAGATTTCACTTTGGCTGCTTAATGATTATTAATTTGCAATTGTCCTTATTGAAACATAGAACTCTTTGTTAAATATTTCAGTTAAATGGCTCATTTACAAACAAATTAATGTTTAAAGAGAAGAAATCTTAAAATAAAATTTTATGACACAATAAGGACAACCGTAAATCAATGATCATTAAGCAACCAAGATGAAATCCTACAATAATCTATCTTTAAACCATTAAAAAAATTATGATAAAAAACCCCATAAATTATGCAATGAAATGAAATCACAACAAATGCAAATAATTGTTGTGGATATCACTATAAGAATTGGAGGATGTGATGAATTTGTACCCAGATGAATCACCAAAGATTTAGGCACATAGGAAAAAAAACATGATATTGAAAACCCTAATCCATTGGGGCTATAAGGCCGCTAGAAGATGGGAAAATATAAAAGGGCTGAGACTTTGAAATTTGAATTTGCATTGGCTCACTATAGACTTAATCCGGCTTGGCCACAGGTTTGGCTTTCTTTGATTTAAATTATTTATTAATTTAATTATTATAAAAATTAATTCATTTGATGTTTTGCTTTCTTTGATTTAGATTTTTATTTTATTTAATTATTATAAAAATTAATTTCATTTGATGTTTTGAGATTTTTTTTTATTAATCATTCTTTTATTCTAAATTAGATGTTTTTTATGATAAGATTTTGCTTGGATTTGTTTTGGTTGTGAAAATTTGAATGGATGGCTAGAGATTCATTATGGTATATGCTTAATGTTGCTTTCAAAAAGCTTGACTCTTCTTGTAAGGGTAGGCTTTAAGTAATTTATTTATTTATTTTGACTAATAGGTGACAAGCGCACTTTATTTAAAGGATTGTCAAAGGGATAGACAGGTACGGAGGTGCACTAATTACGATGACTTATAGACTTCTTAGGAAAATCCCTCTGCCTTGCAACCTAGAGAGGTGAAACCATTATTTCTCCCACAAGGAACCCACACCCAATCCCCGTGAACAGTATAGAAACAGTACTTGGGGGAGATGTACAGTGCATAAGCAGTACTGCCGGGGGAAGGATTTGAACCCTTACCTTCCCTCTTGCATTCTTGTGTCATACCTTTAGGCTATCCAATGGTTGACTAAAGTAATTTAATTTGCTATGTAAATCATTTCAAATATTGTAAAATTAAATTATATTTTAAAATAGTTTATAAGATGCCGAAATTGTGTAGCATAGTTATAGATCCAACCAGGGCATTGACCTGATCGAAGCTCTGGGTCTCAAGTTAATTGGTTCAACCGTCGAGTCATTTGGGTAAATGTTGGGTTAATAGATTTATTTTAAAATTATAAATTATTTTTAATACTATACTAATAGATAATAATAATATTCATCAATTATTAGTTATCAAATAAATAATTTGATGGAAAAATAAAAAAAACAATTGTTAAGCCTTATTTGGAAGTAGTCAAAAAGGGAAAAAAAACTCAAACTTGACAAAATTACATACCCTTCAACTTATTTTAAAAAAAAAATCAAAAAATCAAAGGATGAAAAGGTCATTTTTATAAAAAGCATCGGCTTTGCCAGGTTATAGAAACCTAGTTGGTTCACCAAATTTGATCGAGGTCAAAGCGGGTTGATTGCATAAATGGTCTAATGACTCTAATTTAAAACCTGGATTGATTTAGGGGCTGCTTGGTTAACAGTAAGTCAAATTACATGTAAGTGTATTTATAGTGTAAGTGAAAATGTTGTATTTCAACTTACATCATTGTTGTTTGGTTTGATGTAAGTGAAAATGCTGTATTTACTTTTTATGTGTTTGGTTTGATGTAAGTGTGAGAGATATGGTCACTATGTAAGTGGTATGGTAAGATTACCTCCATTAGTTTTTATTACTAATTATTTAATATTTGTTATACAAATTAATTTAAACTAAAATAATTATTTAACTTAAAATGTAAAAATATTTAATATTTTTTTAAAAAATTAGCATTAAATTTAATTAACAAAAAATATTTTTTTAACATAAAATTACATTACAAAATATTTAAATCAAAATATAAGATCATTAAAGATGCCATAAGAACATTAAGAATGCATAAAAAATTATCGTTTAAAATTACATCATCTAAAATTCATCAAAGCAAAAAAAATAAAATACCAAGGACTAAAGTTGATATAATACTTGTCTAAAGAACAAACTAAAATACAAAAATACATTTGTCCAAACAACAAAATAAAATACAACATGATATAATACTTGTCTAAACAAAAAATAAAATAAAATACAACAATACATTTGTCCAAACAACAAAATAAAATACAACATGACATAATACTTGTCTAAACAACAAACTAAAATACAACAAAACATTTGTTCATACAACAAAATAAATAAAGTACAACATGACATAATACTTGTCTAAACAACAAACTAAAATACAACAAAACATTTGTCCATACAACAAAATAAAATACAACATGATATAATATGTGTCTAAACAGCAAACTAATATATAGCAATACATTTGTCCAAACAACAAAATAATATACAACATTACTTGTCCAAATGACAAAATATAATACCACATGATATTGTCCAAAAACACGAAAAGCACAACCTAATATTTGCCCAATTTAACTCATGCTCGGTGATCATCCCTCAAACGATCAAGAAAGTCATCCATCCAAATGAACCGAAGAGAATGGGTTTTATTCATAAATCCATTTGCCAAAGGGAGATTTTGGAGCAAATAGTCGTATGCTCGTCCAAGATCGTATTCACTATAGTGAGCACTTAAGGTCATGATTTCATCAAGCAATTCTTTACTAGTAAATTTGCTCTTGTCCACCTCTAACGCATTTGCAATTCTTCCTAGTTCAAACTTTACATCTCACATGATTTCTTCATCCGCGTTAGCATGCTTCGCTCGTTTTTTACCTTTTTTTGCCGTGGAAGTGGCGGTCATTGGTGTGTCATTAGTAGGATTTCTAATTGGTGCAAAGTCATCAAAATCATCAAATCCTTGGGTTTGGTTGTCAAGATCAATTATCGGTGATGTTGGTGGTTGATCAATGCATGCACCTAGGCTCCTAGAGCTTTGAGAACCCGTTCTTGCAAAAGACCCCGTTGCTTGATCATTCTCACATACAATAGCCATTTCATCATAATATTGTATTGGTTTATTGATATAAATCTCCTCTCCAGGATGTGCCTGCGTAATAAACATTGCATTCTACAATTAGGGTTCATATGCAAATTAAAATGTAATATGAAGTATTAATCGTTAACTACAATTTATGAATTACTTGTATATATATTTGGTATTCCTCTTCCCCCATGACTATTTTTTCTCCACATCATCCCACGACACACCACTTAAACTCTTAATTTTTTTTAATAATTAGCCATATTTTTCTTACATGGCGAAGACGATTGTTGACATGTGTGTCACTCACAGTTAGGTTGAACCTCGCACTAACAACTCTTGCAACTGCGTTGAGAGCAACATTCTTAAATCCCTTATCAGATTTAAGCCCAAGATTTGCTTGCTCAACGAGAGATGTTAGCATGAAAGATGTCATCATTGTAGTCCATCAGACATTAGTTGATGCTTTCTTCACAGCCAAGTTATGGCTTTCTGGTGTCATATCTTGAGATTCCATCTGTAATAAGTAATTAGCATAAAAAGCAATTATTTAAAAAATATGAATTATTTAAGGTTGTTTTAAATCATAACTCACAAATGAATATAATGCAAGAAAATCATAACTCACAAATGAAGCTAGTTTCATCAAAACTTACAAACATAATGCAAAAAAAAAAGCACTAAAATATAAGAAGCTAGTTTCATCTATTACTCCACATGTCATTCATGATTGCTTCTCATATTGCTAACCATTCTCTTATTTCTTCACAGACTTAGGATTGTGTTCTTATCTTGCGTACATTTGGATTAGGTTCCCACTCTTCAAGGTTTGGTACGTACATGTCACTACGTTCTTGTAGAATATAATTATGTAGAATGCAACATGCAATCACAATATCTATTTGTGTTTCAAAAGGAAAAAATGGCCTAGATGTCAAGATCTTGAAACGGTTTTTCAATGCTCCAAAGGCTCGTTCTACCGACATACGCAAAGAAGAATGTCTATAGTTAAACAATTCTTTGCTATTTGAGGGAGAATGTGCACTAAACTCCTTAAGATGGTATCGGACACCACGAAAAGGTGATATAAAACCAGATCGTGTGGAATACCCCGCATCAACAAGGTAATATTTCCCTATAACAAGAAAGTTACAAGTTATTACATAATTGTAATAGGTTTAATATTTTAATTTTTATGAAATGGTATGATACCTTCGGGTACTATAAGTCCGTTTTCTCTTTCCAAGGCATTCTGAAGGACAAGTGCATCATGAGCTGAGCCTTCCCAACCGGCTAGCACATATGTAAATTGTAATTCAAAATTAACTGCAGCTAATACATTTTGTGTGGGATAAGGTTTTCTTCCCCGAAAACGTGCCACAATATCATTCGGAATAGAGGCATGAATATGTGTACCATCGAGTGCTCCAATGCAATCCTAATTGTTAACGAAAAATTAGTAATCTTAGTATTTCTTCTTCCCAATTTAATCATAATTAACTAAAATATTTTTTACCTTAAAATATGGCATGAATCTTGAATCTTGTGCTATGATCGGACTAGTAGCTGTGCTAAGTGGTACGATTAACTCACCACGAAGTTCTCCAATAGCATGCAACACATGGTGGAAATATCGGCTAACAGTTTCTCCAGATCATAAAAAATTCATTCCAACGACTCTATTTCTCACATTATGTCCAACAATGTGAAGGAACATGGCCATTTGCTCTTCAACACTTACATTTAAGGTGTTGAATAATAATCCTTTCATTTTAATATATCACATAGTCCAAAAAATGATGCTCATATCATTCTTAGCATTGATATACTAGCCGCATCAGAGCTATTTATAATTCTTGAAATATAATTGGTGCGTTGTTCATCCCTATTGTAGTAAGGCTCCCATGGTAAATTAAGTCTTCTTCCTCTATACCACATTAAAACTAAAATACTAACAAACACAGCTGAGGCAACTGCAGCATATTCATCTTCAAAATTTGTATCCATCTATAAATCAAGTTGTGGTAGTTAATATATTATCTCCACTATATTATCTATGCAAGACTAATCTCACAATATACAAAATTAAATCATTTATATTTCTGAACAGTTAATGGCAAGATTAAATCAATATACAAGAACAAATTGCAAATAAAGAAGCTCCAGATGCTAATAGTGCACAAGAAAAATACAATGGAACAAAGAGATGGTAATTCCAATTGAAACAAAAAACAATTGTCATATTGTCATACAATTATATAACCTAACTACACATCAACTCTTCATACAACAGTTAATTAAAATACTCATTGTAGTCAGCATGTGAAGTATGTGGTTTGGCAATGAATCGGAGAAGTTCATGAAGATCAAAATGATCTTTAAAGACCTCACAATATGATTGTTCTCATGGTATACATCTAGTACCCTTTAGCAGAGATTGATGGTGTACAAGCCTAAACACAACAAAGCTAACCAAAAATAATTGAATTCCATCAAATGTAACAAAAAGCTAAAGGCAAGAAAATGTTTAAAAAGTTAATAGAGTAATACAATTAATTAATCTCCAATTATCGCTATTAACAATACACATGTGGTCAAACAAGAGATTAATTAATTTTAAGTCATCTCTCTCTCTCTCTCTCTCTCTCTCTCTCTTATGTTCCTCTCTCTCCAGGTCTTGAGTTCTTTCTTTGCTTCTTCTTGTTTGACCACATGTATATTTTCAATAGAGATAATTGGAGATGAACTTTTTAAACATTTTTATGTATAACTAATTTATGCCAAAAAGAATTACTTTATTTCACACAACTATGAATTCTGTTTTATGTTTACCAAAACGTTGGGAGTTCCTTGGAAAACAATCCATCATGCATTTAAGTCAAAGGGCTGTCTATAATCATTTTCAAAATGAATAAAATGAGTGACAAGGTGTTATCTTTTACTATTATAATTATTATGATGCTCTACCCACTAACCAGCATAAAATTCTTCAATAGCAAGTAATGATCGTCTCAAAAAAATTCACCAGTAAATATCTCTAGGGGAAAAAAACACAGCTTAAAATAGCATAGAAGTTAAGTTCAGAAATCCAAACAACACAAAAACAACAACATCTTCTTCAATAAAAGAGACTCCTCTCATGAAAAACCAAACTTCAGCTTCTCCTTTAACACTAAAACCAAAAAATTCAAAGTTTCCATCAAAACTATCTATCTAAAAAATAATTCACAAAA
Organism: Dioscorea alata; assembly: GCA_020875875.1. Lineage (NCBI taxonomy): Eukaryota > Viridiplantae > Streptophyta > Magnoliopsida > Dioscoreales > Dioscoreaceae > Dioscorea > Dioscorea alata. The sequence goes on from CM037011.1 coordinate 1,916,948, forward strand.
AAAAAAAATCAAGAAACAAATAACCAAAAGATCATGCCATCACACCTCCAATTTCACACACAACAACACCAAACAGACACTAAAAAGAGATTCAGAAATCCTAACACAACAATAACTCCACATTGTTCATCTCATGTAATAAAATAAAATAAAATAAACCAAGAACCAATAATCACAACACCATAAAAACCAAAACAAAACTAAATCACAGTTTAGATCTGCAAAATAGACAACTAAGAAACCGCTGGTGGTGGAGGTCGTCGTCGGTGCTGGCCGGAGGTCGATGCCGGTGATGGAGGTTGTCGTCGGTGGTGGAGGGCGATGCTACTGCCTGATGGTGAGGTTTAAGTATGGTGAGGTTTGTGAGCTTTTGGGGTTGCAACTATGGTGAGGTGAGTGATTGTAAACCCTTTGTTTTACAGTATTTTAACTCACAACAAAAGTTGTTGTGAGTTAAAATGCTGTAAATAGGGGTCTCATGTAAAACATTCACATGTAAAAGTAAGTTTTACATCAAACCAAACACCCAAAAGCAAATTTTACATGTAAAACTTTTTACATCACACCTACTTACATCTAACCAAACAGTCCCTTAAGCACTAGATCACTGGGTTAACCAGTCTGACAGTTGAGCCAGTTTGAGTTTAATAACTATATGTGTCGTGTAGTCACAATAAATCTCATGTCACTTTTGAAGAATGAAGATAAAATAAAATAATTTTAAATTAACTTTATTAAAATATTTTGATAATAGTATTTAAATAAAATTTAATTATTTTTATTAAACTTAACTGGCTGTCCATTTTTTAAAAATCATTTTAACAAAAATAACATACTTTTCAATACTTTAAACCAAACATAAAAGTTATTTTTAAGTTTAATTTATAAATAAAAATTATTTATAAGTCAAAAGTTTAAAAGTAAGTAGCAACAAAAGGCCTCTCCAAAATATTATTCCATAACACTTCGAAGTCTCAATTATTGGAAGTTATCACAAAAACTAATAACATAATTAGACCCTCCATCATAATTAAAAGTAGAACCTTTATTAAAGAAATGGGTCATGGACAAAGGACACACCAAACATAAAAGTTATTTTTAAGTTTAATTTATAAATTAAAAATTATTTATAAGTCAAAGGTTTAAAAGTAAGTAGCAACAAAAGACCTCTCCAAAATATTATTCCATAACACTTCAAAGTCTCAATTAATTGATGGAAGTTATCACAAAAACTAATAACATAATTAGACCCTCCATCACAAGCAAAAGTAGAACTCTTATCAAAGAAATGGGTCATGGACAAAAGACACAATGTCTTGAAGAAGTTATTATACTTTGTAAGCTTACACTTGTCCTTTACTTTATGCTCACCAACACAACAACTCGATCCTTCAAAGCTTGACATGCACTCATGCACCCTACAGTCACTTCTCCTCCACTATTTTCAATCACCATCCTCAACTCCATCAGGCATGCACTATTCACATTGGCCGTGCATGAGGCCACTTGGCAGCCGGAGTTCAACGGAGGAATAACAGAGACCAGTACATTGAAATCGGCTACCAATGTGACTTCATATGTATCCTTATTATCCAGAATGCCAGAGTTTATGTCGATAAATATGACCGTAGGGAGTGGGAGAGTGCTCCATTTTATCTCATCGGTGCCAGAATCACAGGTGGTGCAACTGAGATGATGATAATGTTCAACACTTGAGCAGATAGTGCGAGCCCAAAGATGACCGGACCATCCAATTGGGGTTGTAATGGATTTGGAGGTGCTTGGAGGGAGGACGAAGCCGGTGGTTTTGGCGCCAACAGCCGGAGAAAAGGGGTTGTTAGAGATTGCCGGCTAGATTGTGTAGGTGCACTTGTTTGATATCACTAGTTCTGCACCAATTACACCTGCATGACCCATGTAGTTGAATGTACGTAAGAACTTCAATTAAAATTAATAACTTTTTTTAATCAATTTTGTTTGATTAGTAAATAAACCGAACTTGAGTTGAGATTTAGTCTCGAACTTAATGAGTAAAAGAGATGATATTTGAAGGGGAAAAAAATCCAAGTTGTGATTTTGGAAAGGGAAAATTAATTGGTTTTACACCCACCCATTGCAAAAGTGTGGAATCGGTAATATACCCTCATAAACATTATATTGATATATATATTTCTCTGTAAAATATTATTGTTTGTTTATATAATTTTGTGGTTGAAAATCAACAATATGTAAATAATTTTTGTTTTTCTAGGGCTTGTTTACTTTCCCAAAATGCATGAAGAGAAAAAAAACTAAGCAATATATATATATATATATATATATATATATATATATATATATATATATAATGTTTTCAACTTGACTTTTGGTTCAAGGGGTGTATGCGTAAATATTATTTATGCAAATATATATAAGTAATTTCTCATTGTTCCCGATTGCATGAAAGCCTTAAAAAACCCTATATTAAACTTATTTAAACAAGAACAAATATAATTCAAACTAGAGGGGATACGGGTAGACAAAAGAACCAACCCACACTGTAGCAAACCCAATTACAGGTTAACCCACTGGGTCACAATTAAGCCCAACCCAAATTATTATACAATGGGCTAGGTCCATATAATACTTTTTTAGACCATATATATATATATATATATATATATATATATATATATATATATATATATATATATAGATATATAATTTTACAAGGGTTGTAGTAGAAAAAAAAAAATCAAAATCCCTCGTTTAAAAACTTAAAGAGTTATATACATAATTACTTATATAGTTATATTTATATATATACATATTAATAAATTTAAACTCTTCTAGGGTTAAAAGTAAAAGGGAAAAAAAATTCCAAATCCTTGCTTCCTAGTCCTCAACGTCCATCACCCCGCCTCTTTTCTCTAGACTCCATCTCTATCTCTTCTTTCTCACCATTGTTGCCATGGCCTATCGGATCTCTTCAAAATTATTTTTTTTAGTTTAAAAATTCTTGTTTTATTTGTCACACCCACCCCTTCTACCGAGATAAATGTATCACCCATCAGTTAAAAACTCATTTTAACTAGAAAACTGACACCTTGAAAAACCAAATCAGACTTACAGAACACAATTAACAACTTTTAAACAAATTACAGGTTCAATTACACGAATACAACAAACATAATTACTCCAATTTGTGGGTACGGCCGCTACAAGATCATGGCACCAACAAATTGAAAGAAAAGGGAACCACTGCAATCTTAGACTCAACCCCGACTAGCTCTATACTCGCACAGGCAATCTAATAGGGTCCTGCAACTGCAACTGTAACACATTTCAGTTGGTTGATAGTGGCTCAATAATATCAAATGATTAAATATTAGATATAAAGTATATACAAATCAATTTCTTTAACAACTTCCCAACTTTCACAAATACCAGAATTTGGTAAAATACAAGTTTTACGGGCTTTTAAAACATAAACTCATCATGAATCATTATCAAATCAATTTTCCAAGGAAATATAAATTTTTGTGAGAGACTGTCCTCTTGAGAACGACAGTTGGGCTTCGCCCCTTCATCACAATCCAAAATAACATGTTTTGCACGACTGAACTATAAAACCGATCTGAAATCATTGGCCTAAAAACACTCCCCGTCTTAGCCGCCATTGCAACTAGGTTGAGAGCCCATCAAGGTCTTCATAACCTTGACATTGGTCATTGAGATCCCCGTGTGGTGACTTTGGGTTTCTCAACAGAACTAAACCCTGTCAGTGGCTCTGTGCACCTCTTGACCTGGGGTAAACTCAGGGTTGACCACGCCGCCTCCCATCAGGTAAAACCGTGGGACCCCCACTGCATTGTCAGACTAAAGTCCGTAATCACCATCAAAATCTGTAAAAACTCCACAATACAATACATGCATAATACCTATAAAGTCTAGATTCAGGACGTCATTCCTATACCAGGAATGAAAACCAATTCCACAAGCAGTGACGGTAAAACAATTTAATATGCACACATATTTTCACAAATCATCTCAAAGTCAAGATACACATAACCATTAAAATAAATACCTGAAATGAATAATTAAAATATATATACATGTATTTTCCACAGTTGAAACTATGTATAATTAAACAAACTAGTTGTATCAATACGATTGTTATTACACAACAACGACAAATAAATATAAGCCTTTAACATTATACATAATTAAACATAATAAAATGAAATAATTAAATATTATTTCCAAAATACTAGTTATTAAATAATTATTTCAAAAAAGTAAAAAATAACCAATTATTTAAAATAATAGCCACTACCAACTCACCTTGTCTCCCTTGAGTTTCTCGCTAAACCTGGAACTCTCTCCCAAGCCCGAACCCCACCTAACAAGATAATGGAATAAAATAAATAAAATATAGGCTAATGACGAAATTGAACCCAAAAGAAAATACAAAAAATCAATAACTGATTCTCTAATTGAGCCCACTCATTCCAACTGATTAAAACCCAACCTTGCATAATTAAATTGGTCTCCAATCGCACTTAAACTAACTCAATTTATGCTAAACCTCTTGAACCAACCTCAATTTAACTAACCAGTATTGAACCAATTCCAATTCTTATACAAAATCTCTTGAACCAGCTTGGTTCAACTGAACGCAATTCTCCTTGATTTAGTTCACCCCAAAGTCATTAGCCCAAAATCTGAACCAAACCCAAATCAATCTCAACCAACTTAACCTAAATTTAACATAACTCAATTACACATTGAGTCCAAATCAAATCAATCCTCAATTGGTTATACCAAACAAATTTTTTACTCCATTCAAACCCAAATGAACTCAACCTACTTCAACTTGGCTAGACAAACCCAACTCCAATCAAATTGAATGAACTTGACTGATTCAAATTAAGCCCACTTCACTTGATTTGATCAAGCCCAACTCAACCAATTTGGCTAAGCTCAACCACTTAATCTCCTCCCATTATCATCACCATATTAATCATCATCGTCAACTTAATTAATCAAAACAACCACTAATTCTGTTTGCTACAGTAATCTACAGTAAAATCGAGAATTCCTCTACCATTCCCAGCAAGATCCATCATAAATACAAGGGTTTTTCCAAAACAATTTGAAGCATCTATCAACTAACAATAAACCATGCTTTTACCACTCAAATCCAAGCCCAAATCTCACAAAAACATGTTAAAAAAATTCTAGCATGGTTGGTCAAGCTTTTTAACCAAAAATCATGCATTATTTTAACCAAAAAGGAGAATTAATGAAACATCCTTTTTAGTTTTTAATTTTATGAATTATTTTTTTAACCAACATAAGTAGAAAGTGATATCAATATAACATTTGTTGGGTATTCTAAAATGAAGGGGAAAAAAAGATAAGAAGGTACTAACCTTGCAAAAGTAGCATGAAAATGATGATCTCCATTGTCTTCTTTGCATATAAAGGGGAGCTTAATTGGTGAGGCCTTCCAAGGGAAGGAGCTTGGGGGATTATATGAATGGTATTGAAGAATTTGTGGAAGGTATTAATTACCTAGAAATTAATATTTTCATTTACTATTAATCTCTAATTGGTTAGTGATTCTTCGGATTCTTAGCCCTGTTTTGAACATTTAAGTTGATGATAAATAATCATATAAAATTAGTACTTGCATGTTATTAAAGTATTTGTGGAAGGTATTAATTACCTAGAAATTAATATTTCGTTTACTATAAATCTCTAATTGGTAAGTGCTTCTTGGAATTCTTATCCTCCTTTTGGACATTTAAGGGTTTGATAATAAATAATTACTCCCTCCATTCCATCGTTTTAGCCTTTTGCACAATAATTTAGAACAACAATAATTTTTTTTGGGATATGTATATTTCCAACCAAAACTAAGTTAAATAACCAAATCACCCATTTTCTTGCGACTACAATTATACTTGGATATGATTCTCCTTATTAAATTTTTCACTCATTACATGTTGGTTTTTTTTTTCTCTTTTCAAAATACTCTAATTGAAATTACTTATTAAATATGGGTAGAATTGGAAAAAAAATCTTATCTTAGTAACATAAAACGACAATTATTTGGAATTTTTTCACTTCTTAAAACAACATCTAATTTGGAACATAGGGAGTATATAAAATTACTTGCTTGATCATGTGGCAACTTGATGAATTGGAGCTATATTGAGAAGAAGCGATCTTGGAGAGAAAGCAAAGCTATATTTGGTTAATAGAAAGTTGAGAAGAAGATTACATCTATATTTGACAGCTAGATTGATTTGGTTGTAACCACATGGAAGAGCAACTACTTGGAGGCCAAGTTTATATTGAAGTTTAGTTTGGTAACAACCTTAATGGAGACACAAGTCATGAAAATAAGTAAGCCAACTTGGGGCAAGGCTAAATGAAAACCAAAACTAAATATGGACGGAGTTATTTAAAAGCGCAATTATCCATGGAGAAGATTGAAGATACCACTGAGAAGGGCCAAACTTGGATGGATAGAAAATCAAATTTGGAAGATAGAAGATTGTGAAGAACTAAACATAGGATGAATGGGAGATCAAGTTTAGTAACTAGAAGATTTGAAGAACATTGGAAGAACATTGAAGAACTATCTTTAGTATGATGATAACGCCTTCTAAGGGGTGCAACCCTTAAGAGGGTATTGCTAATAGGAAGTGAGGAGACAACCTAGTTATTGGTAGATTGAGATCAGGAGGATTCGATTATATCCACTCAAATTGATAAAACCTAGAGGGTTGGAGGCATCGTGAGGTTGAGCATTGCAACAAAAGCTAGAACTCAGTAAAAATCAGTAGTCTAGCCATGTTGCAAACTCGGTTACAACAGGATATGTAATGGTTAATTTTGGAAGATGCCCAAGTTAGTAGCCAATGAGATTTTAAAGCAAGGAGGTGCTATATTTGGAACGTGAAGATATCTATATAAGAGACCCTGTTCTAAAAATTTAGGATTAGCCATTGGAGAGAGACAAAAGTGTGTGGGTAAGAGAATGTGCATCGGGCAATCTATAGAGGGTTCTTGTATACCTTTGTGAAGATGAGTGACAGCATTGTACTCATGTTTATTCCTCTCTTTTAATTTACTTAAAGCCTGAAGAGAGTGCAAAAGATTTGAATATTTTCCAACCTCTTGGATATAAAATCATCAATCACCATCTAGGGTGGAAGGGTAAGAATCCCTTTAGATGTGAGTTGATTGATTCTCCAGATTATGCTGATTGGGCGAAAGATGTTATTAATGATTATCGCAATGAGTTGTCCCATGGGGGGCTAGTAGGAGGGATGATATCTTCAATTGGATAGTATGAAATGGATCTTAATTTTTATAAGTCCTTGGTAGAATTGTGGTGTCCAGAAACCAACACATTTCACTTCCTACAGGGAGAGGTAGGAATTTCATTGTGGGATATCAAACATCTTGGAGGGTTTCCTATTAGTTGTGATTTGTATGATGAGTTCATCCCCTCTAATGACATACTTTATCGGAGAGGAATTTATGACTTTTTTGTTTTATGAAACCTTTTTGATATCTATCAATGGCTTGTAAGGCAAGATTTTTCTCGACATGACAAAGGCGTGTCGTTTGATAATTGGATAGGCTTTTTTAGAAAAAGAACATAGTTTGATTCAAAGTATGATCCTCCTCCAAAACCCTCTCAATATGTTGACTTAGCGGCTTTTGCAGCTCTTTGGATTTGTTGTTTCATTATGCCAAGAGGATGTAATATGGTCATGCTAACAGTTTTCACGATGGCTTCTGATGTTGTGTACGGGAAAAAGATTGCTTTTGCTTCCACGGTATTAGCATGAATATATGTGGGGTTGAATGCCATGGTTAATAATAGGAAAGGTCCTGGATTTTCCACGACAATTTTTCCTTCTCAATTTCTATATGCATGGGCTGGATGTCACTTCCTTAGAATATATCTTCGAAGAAAAATTCATGTTGACACGTCTACTATTCCAGGACTTTTGGAGATACCAAAAATATTATATTATATGAATGCTTCTCCAATGCCATTTGATTGTCCTTTGAATGTTAGGAGATTTATCAGAAGCGAAGAAAATTTTATATGGTGTCTGTTTCCATTTCGACAACATAATGGTGAAAGAATACGAGACTCCAGGTATTTTTCAAGGCCAGAAGCTTTAGACTCTTCTACCATAGAGTATGTAATTTGTCTTTGCTGTGGGGTTCTTCCACTATGTTGTGTTTGGGATATTTATGCAGAACCTTACAATCCTCATCGATTTGGGCGTCAATTTGGTTACGACCAATATTTTCCAAAATATGTTAATATCCCTAGAAAGCCTTCCTTCCTTGGGATTCTTGCGGGTTACTAGTTTCATTTCTCTCGCCAAAAGACTTCGAGTTTGTTTATATTCCTGAGCATGACAGGAGTGGTAAACTCTTGTTAGTCTATGCACAGAAGTGGTTCAACAATATCGAAGCTTTCTTCAATCAGAGCATTACATCTCTAACTCAAGGAAAGCCTGTCACAAGTAAGGATTGAGGTCAATCTTCAAGAAGACCACAATTTACAGATGAAGGTATTTTCATTGGTCTCTCTATGTCCAAGCAGGGTCACTCTATTGTCAATCCACCCACTTCTATTAAACGCTAGTGAACTCAAGGTGCGCGCGCGTGTGTGTATATATATATATTAAACAATAGCACCTGCATGTGCCCATTCATTCGTCGCCTTTACTTCTACCCATTTGTTTGCCGGTTTTTTTAAACTTTATCCTTTTATTATTATTATTATTATTATTATTATTATTATTATTATTATTATTATATATAAATCATCAGCACATGTGTTGCTGCTTTGTTTGCTACTTTGCGTCTGCGCGCCTCTTTTTTTTTTAACATCAATATTTGAATGTCTCATTCATTCACTCATTTATTGGCTATCTTTAAGATCCACCTCTTTTTTTTTAGTACATATAATATGTATAAATATTCTCAGATTTTTTTTTTACTCAAAACTTTTTCTTAATAGGTATACAAATTGATGATATGCCATCGGAAAATGTCATACCTACCCAAAATAAGGAAATTGTTCCTGATCAACCACATGGTATGATCAATTTGTTATCATTCATCAAAAAAATTTTTTATTATTATTTTATTTTATTTTATTTTGTCCTTATTTGCATTTGACCATGTCTTAGGTGATATACCAACTATTTTAGAGACTGAACCACAACACCATTCGCCATTAGTCCCAGAAGGCATTCTTTTATTTATTTATTCACCTATTCATACCGCATAACATTAACATGTCCTTTGAATTTTAGGCGATGATGAAAATTCACCATCCTTTAGACGAACTACTTCTGAAGAATTTATTAAAGATTCTCCTCTCTCCACAGAAGAATTGAAGGATGATGACACAAATGTCGAAGTTACATCATCATTACAACAGACTAAAGGTAATTTCACTCTACCTTCATTTTTTGACAAAAATTCTTGAAATTTAGCCCTTCAAGGAAGTGACGGTCTTTCATTTTTTTAGGACAGCATATAAAAGAATTAGAGCATACCACTGCCAACGTCGACACTAGTGCGGGCCCATCTACTTCAATCCCACAGGGTAAAATTACTTTCATTCTCTTTTGATATACTAATTTATCATTATTTATCATCTTTTCTCTTTGTAGATTTGAGGAATGTTGTACTATTCCTGTGGGACGAGGTAGTCAAAAGTATTAACTCTCTTGATCAATACAACTACCAAAATGTTATTGATGATGTGAAAGCATCAAGTAAAATTCTTATGTCCTTTGGCATTAACTTGAACAATCTTGAATATGCTCTAGAAAAGGTATCTCAATGTGCATTATTTGTTAAAGAGATTTCAGAAAAGCCCAGTGTCTAAGCTCATGTACATAAGCAACAAGCCAAAGATCGTGGCTAAATACAACATTAACGCTTGAAAATCTTAACAAGCATAGAGCAAATTTGATCAATGACAATAATATGAAGAAGGATGAACTTCAGAAACTTGAAGCCAAATACCACCAACTTCAGAATAGGGTTCATGATATTTCAGATAGGATAAAGATTTTGCGTGAAGAAATAACAACTTCAGAACAATCCTTGGAAATTTCTGCTCTCACACAAACCAACTCGCAAACTACACTGGATGAGAGTAGAACACAACTTGCTGAGACTCGAGGAGGCAATTCAGACAATAGCCATGTTACTCTCTTCACATTATTGCTTGGTAAACTGGAGAAAGTAAAGAAGTCTTGTGCTCAAATTGTCAAGCATTGAAGAACTCTATCTTTCTTTTATTTGTTTAGCTAGTTTGCTTTGATAATTAGTTTGGAGTATATATTTGCTTTAGTAGTTGGCTATGAAACATTTGCTATTTAACATGATTTAATTTCCTTCCATTTCTCATTATGCTTTGGCAATTGGCTTTGAAGAGTATTCATTTGATGATGAAATCATACCAATGTGATTACATTACTCCTCTCTTTTTATTGAATAAAAAAAAATAATTAAGATTTAATGTCTTGACTCATAAAATGAAACTTTGAGATAACATGCCATGCACTTCATTACAAAATTAAATATTTTACATCAGGAAGTACGCACACTCGTACATGATCGGTCTACCTCCTTTAATAAGGGACCAAACATTCTGTCATAGACAAGTATTTTGCATAATATTTCTTTAGAAAACAACCATTAATAGGTGGCATGGGTCATTCTCCATTAGCATCAATGAATTGGTATGCATCTCCTTCGTATACGATCTCCACGACATATGGTCCTTCTCTATTTGTTTTGAACTTGCCCCCGGGTCGCTCGTTGGCAACGATAGGTCTTCCAACTTATCTAGGCGAAGAGAGCTCTTCTTTTAAGACTTTGGTGGCTTGCCCCCCTTATCTTCTCATTTGGTTGGGAACAAAACCCACCAGTAATAGAAGATGAAGCACTGACATTTTTTTATCAATATCTTTTTCACACTCATTTTCAAAGATGGGAGGAGAAGTCATGTCCCCACAGGGCGTGCTAGAATTTGTGGGCTCCTTTTTTCTCACGCGGCCTTTAATTAGAGTTAGACCGGCTAAAAATAGTGGATCACAAATTAAATTTTATTTTTTATGACTTCAAGAGATTATGAGTTCATGACTTCCATTAGGGGCAAGCCCTTAATATTAATTACCCTGGACATTATCGCAGGAACCTCCGATTAAGAAATAAGTGTGAACAAGGAAACAAGTTGTGACAATCAATTTCATTCATTTCAATAAATATGAATTTATAAACTCCATGAAAATACAAGGAATTTGAAGTCATCTTGACTTCCGAACTAGCTTATATCTGAACTTGTGACTTGTATATTTTGCATTTTGGGTTTGATTTGCATCTTGAGTTTGATTTGAATTTGAAGTTATGAATTCTCTATGTTAATGAATCATGAACTTGGTTTTGATTTTCCATAAGCTTCAGCTTTTATGCTTGAGCAACTTCCTTCAAGTCTTGACTTGTAAAACTCTTTGGATCTTTGATTTCTGACGTTTTGAGACTGCTGAGTTCAATTGTCGATTTATATGAATTTTTAAATCTTGACTCTTTTTATATTTTTCAGTCTTAACTTAGCTATTTTGGTTTTGATTATATATATATATATATATATATATATATATATATATATATATATATATATATATATATATCCATGCTTGTCATATTCATCCTCATGTGCATGGTGAGGACTACTCTTTTGAAAATTATTCTCTTTAACGAATAATAGCCCATGAGTGTATACATATGCATGCATGGTATTACATATTTTCCATTTTATCCTTATCATTCATTTATTTCCATGCATGTTTCGTCTTAAGTCAAAGATGTATTATTGGGTTTTTTCTCTCTTTTTTTATTATTATTTAATGAGCTCCTATTTTTTTATTAGATGTTGGTCTGAGCTATAGCAAAGGCATCACTTAGAGCCCTTCTGAAATAGGTTCTGTGTTTTGTTATATATATATATATATATATATATATATATATATATATATATATATACAAGAAAAAGACAAAATGTATAGTCGGCTTCATAAAAAAACTTTGTGTAACATTTACAATAATGTTATGATGAGACATCCTTGATGGACAGAAACTGAAATCTACCAAAAGGACTCCGTCACTGACTCTTACTCATTATTCCACAACATTCATGAACTCATATCAGCTTCATTGATCTTCTTGCCAAACCTTTTATCTAAATAAGAGTCCACACGAGAATATGCATTCTTTTGAAAGGATATATGTGTCTACATATCATGGGCTATATTTTGAGTAAGCTTTTCCCTGTTAACTTCTTGATGGTATACGTAGACAGACTAAAGATGAAATTGGCAATGCAAGACTAGCATTTAAAAAAATGTTTTGCTGTTGGATCTTAGTTATATAATGCATTACTCACTTTAGAAAGACCATCAAGATGGAATACAGCAAAAGTGCAACCCTCATCTTCTGAAGCTTCACCAAACTAAGTGAGGCAAGATCTAGAAACCTGATCATAAAAGCACCATGTGTTACCTATAACAACAGTCACAACAATAGTTGTTAGTTGCATTAGTTGTAACCCATTGAACCTTTGCAATATTATTCTTCATGATGTGCCGGCAATCATACTTCCCATCTTCAACACCTTGGCAAACTTGAACAGCCTTATTCACAGAACTAATCGCAAACAAATTTTGCACTGTTAACTTTCTTTGAATGACCAAATAATGTAACACAAGATCTGGCATATTTATCAATCAAACAACACTGTTTTCACGTACGTTAACCTCTCAAGTAGCAGTTACATTGATAAGTGCTCCTGTATAAATGATACAAAGTATACTTTTTTTACATTGAGCATTACTTTTATTAGGTTTTATCACTTATTTGTGTGCATTTGTGTTCTTTTGTGCATTTAGGGTTGTGGAGACAAGTTTGGAAGAAAGGAAGCAAAAATAGATCATGGACGCAATTGTTGAGGAGACTCTTGGACTAAGCAAGGATCAAGACACAAGTTGTAGACATGTGAGTGTGTGCCAACCTCCAAAGTGCTCAAGTGAATATATAAATTGGAGGGGCACCAAGGCAGTCACACTCATAAAGTCCAACTTGGTTGTGTGCCCAACTTGGCGGCCTCGATGAAGAAATGAAGCTGGGAGCATTTTGGTAGGAGTACGGTAGCAATATCACTGTAGCAGCTACTGTTCACATTGCGCAGGAAACCGATTTTTGGAAATCCACACGGGCTTGTAGAAATTCCACATGGCTGTGTGGATGCCCGATTTCAGCCCTATAAATACCGCGATTTGAGAATTGTTTGGGGATCTTTTTCCTATCTTTCGCCATCTTTTGGAGAGAATGCGGTTAGGGTTTGGAGAGATTTTTGCAAGGCTTTAGAAGTGGTTCTAAGGCATCGACATCGACATCCTTTCAAAGAGAGTTATTGGGGAGCTTTCGACGATATCGATTCAGCGAGGTGTGCCTTAGTCTCGACGGAGGAGTCCTTAGAAAGGACGAGGCGGCTCTTGAGGACCATCGACACGGACAAGGGGGTTCTCTTTATGGATTGCATACACTTATATTCGATTTCATTGTAGATTTTGTATTACTCCATGGAGAACTAAACTCTTAGTGCGTGTTTGGACTTGTAAACCGTAAGATGATATTGTTTTATTGACTCTTATTATGTTTTCTTAATTGATGATTTAATTGAGTTTTAATCTTGAATGCTTATTGTGTTGATTTTTCCTTAGAGTGACACTAGGGTTGAGAATCTATCTAGGTAATCCATTGAAGGTGTGACAACTTCATTAGGGTTAGACTAAGCGATATTGAAGAGGGTTGAGAGGTTGAGTCAAGAGGTAGCGGAACGTCCCCTTTCCCTTCCAACGTGATTTATCCTACTTCCATGTTCCAAGAGTTCTTTGCGGTCATAATAGAGTGAAGTGCTAAGAGATGAATTCCACTGGGGCTTAATTGCGTGAGCAACAGAGTGAAGTGTTGAAGTAAATCTTAGTACTGGGGCTTAATTGCAACTAGGGAGCTTCTGCCTGGACTAAAGGGTTAGATTTATATTAGGGAATAGGGTTTATCACTTGGAGTCCCTAGAACACCAAGTAGTCCCACACAGTATGAGATGTTGAGAATATTTCTTTCCGCCGGGGCACAGTGTAGAGGGTTAGTTACGTTTGACCTTAAGTTTGGGACCGTGTATCTTTAGATTTCCACGACTCATTAAACATCAATTAGGAGGCAAAATATTAGTCTTGCACTTGAAACAATAGTCCTAGGGTGAGCATTGTACGGGTACCCCATCTTATTCTTGATTACTATCTTCGGCTACTCTTGTTTGCTTTCTTTTCTCTCTTTTACTTTTTTTTACATTAATATTTATAGTTCACTCACAATAAATTTTCACTTAGCTAAATAATAATATCTCTTGTTTCTAAGCATCTATTCCTTGTGGATTCAACTACCGACTCACAGGGGTATTTTATTACTGTGACGACCCGTACACTTGCGGAACACTCACGCAAGGAGTGTGTCATACATCCTTTGATGGATAAATATCAATAGATAGAGTGCCTGATTATTCATCAAAAATTTGCCTATCTTTCTTGTGATTCTTTATTTCTTTCATCTTGGCAAACTATTTCCACTTTGGTGGGAGGTTAGACTTTGGAGGAGCTTAAAATATATTTGTAAAGCACAAAATATTTAATAGAAGTTGACCAAATCAACATTGACCGAGCGACTATACGCAAGGTTTCGCCAAGGGTTTATCAAATAATAAAAATTCCTCCACTTGAAGTTGATCTCTGCTATTCTGGATGTTAAAACATGAAGTTGGCCAAAACGTATCTAACCAAGCTATGGCCACAGCTGGGTCCCACAAAAGTTTTCATACATTTATTTTCAAAAGCCGTAGACCAGGGGTGACCCTGAGTCTCTCACATAAATGAAGGTATCACTTTTTCTAAACCCTATTAATGGCTTTACACACCTGTTGACCAAGGGTAAACACATTGTTGACCACTCCACCTCTTATTAGTCAGACAATGAGACCCCCACTGTAATGTTGGACCAAAGTCCAGGTTCGACCGTAGCCCATAGTCACTAGCAAAGTCGGATACATATATATAGATATTTCTAATTTCTAACTCAAGAAATCCATCAGATAATGATTGAATAATAAATGCATATGAAACTATATTCCCTCTTTTGAACCATCTTGAGGTAAGAGCAGGTACATTAGGCTAGTGATGTAAAATAAGCGCCTTTTGGGAGGCAACCCAAGTAGTTTTATATGTTTTTGTTCTTCTATTCTCAGTTTCTAGTTTCTATCGTTTTCGTTTTGAATAAAGAGCGATGGCTAATTGAATGGTGTGAAATTGAGTCCTATTTATTGGGTTTTATGCATGGAATTTGTATATGGAGTTTATTTTCATGGTTAGGAATTGTTTTCATGCCGTTTTATACAAGGATAATCCATAGGTTTTCACTGGTTACATCAAAATAGGTGTTGCACACCTGTTATGCACTCGTTGTGATGTTTAAGAAGAGAATTGTGATTTTTTGGAAAAATTTGAGTGAGTCTGTCACGGGCTCTCCACGGCCATTTTCATGGTTGTGGTGACCCGTAACGATCGTTTTTCAAAGCGTGCTATTTCTCTATGCCGTTCTATCGAGGACATTAACTGGTAGGGGAGCCCCCACGGGGGATTGTCTACCTTTGTGACTTGTATTTTCTCTAGAGAGCACGGGGAGCCGATTCATATTAGCAATGCCCTTGCCTGCCAGCTGCGTCACTAAGCTCACGACCCCAGGCCGGGGACCATTTTTCTTGGTCCTTACATCACCAAACTTGCATGTGGTCTAGGTTTGATTGATTATTGTGTAGGCATGCAGCTGCTCAGAGTCACCACACTCCAAGCAATGCGCATGATAGAACGGAGGGCCACACCCAACGGGGTACAGTGCTGGGTGGTCCACGGGTCTTACTCTAAGTCTTCGGATGAAAAGGAGTCTTTCCCTAAGACCATTACTACCACTATTCCTCCCCCGACCATTGCTCCAGTCTCAGTTGTTGCTCTTCCCACTCCACCAACAACGATATCAACTCCACCCATTCCATCAGCTATTGAGGAGCATTTGACCAGTCTCGAGGAAGGTCAGGCGAGGATGGATGGTCTCCTCTGACAAATACTAGCGTATCTATAGCGCTAGGACCCTCTTTTCGATCTGGTGTTTACTCCACCAACCGTTATAGCTCCAGTGGCGCAGGAGTCTCCTCCTGCTTTATCGACACCATCAGTCTTCTATCGTTCCTACATGACTCTAGAGTTTTTGTGCCTACATCAGCTATTCTAATTTTTATTTTCATCACTTTTGCACATTTTATTTTCAGTTGTACATTTTGATTTCTATTTCAGCAAGGGACGTCTACTCTGTTGCTTTTGTACATCTATTCTGATTATAGTGGATTTTATTTTACTTCATTTTATATTATTCTTGTATTTAATTTCTTGTATTTAATTTCTTTCATTTATGTCTCCATTAGGATTTGAGGTGATCGAGTGTTGTTTTGACCTGTAAAATTCGGAGCTTGGACAAGGGTAACTTCATCGCCCTCGTCAGCCCAACTAAGAAAGCATAGGAGTACTAGTGTCCACACACTCTTTCAATTCTTTTATTATATTTGATTATCACTTACACTTGTGTATGTATGCATACATTTTGTACAATGTACATATTTAAGTGTGGGGAGGGAGTGTGTGATTTCTTTGTTTTATATTGTGAATTTTTTTTCGAAAATATGGTGCTTGTGCTTTATATGCATGCTAATGTAGACCTTTGAAGGCATTCCACTTACTTGTTAGAGTTTCTCTAGTCTAGGGACATGATATGTGTTAGCTTAACATTTTTTCCATGCTTCTCAAGAGTTAGGCTACTTTGTGCATTTTTGCTTTATCTTGTGTCTCTTTTGGATACATTTTGCACTCTATGTGTAGAAAGTGATGTTTTATAGTAGGGGTAGGGGTATCTTCAGCCCTATTCATTTCCTTGTTCTAGTTAAAGTTAGCAGAAATATCTACCTCCATTGTAGTGCGTAGTTGCTCCCAACAAATCGGATACAAAGTATGTCTTAGTGGGAGAGCAGGTTAGCTCCTAGGAAGTGTGAAAGCTACTGACTGTGATAAAAAAAGAAGTCTTCATGTACAAAGAATCATGTAAAGTATAAAAATAGATTGAATAAATCCCTGAAAAGTTTTTACAACACAATTTAGATTATAAGATAGTGGACCAAGAGACTGACACTTGGTAAAGTATTTTTCGCCGTAGAATAGACTACTCTTTGTAGAGCATGTCCATATTATCCAACATTTGATTGGTTCCTTGTGCTATTGAAATTCCATCGCTTGTTTCCTGAGGTCAATCACTTATCATGTCTTTCATTATTATCTTTTCTATTTGCTTACGAACAAGCAAATGCTTCAGTGTAGGGTGATTTGATAACTGCTTGAAAGTGCATATTTTATATATCTTTTATACTATATTTAGCATGAGATTCACATGTTTAGCACCAAACTAGTACATAATTTCATTCTTTTGTTTACCACGAGCTTTTATTCCGTCTTAGGGCCAAAGAAGCGAATACGGGGCCGTCTCGAAGCAAAACAAATCAACTTGCTGAACCAGAGTATCACCACAGCTTACAATGGCCATAGTGATATCTCACCATGGCCGTTGTCTATTCCTATCTTGACCATTATCAAGCAGTGTCAGTGTGTTATAAAGAAAAACACAGAAGTCATAGCTACCTCAATAATGGCCATTGTGAATCATCACGACTGTGACCAATCCACACAACGCCCAGAAAGACCGTACTAGGACGCGACTTGGAGCCCAAGCAACAATTTACTCACTACGGCCTCCACAACGAGTGCGGTGAGGCTGTGGTGGACTCAATACTATAAAAACCCTAGTATTTACTGTTCAAGGAGGATTCTTTTGACTAATTTGGAAGAGGTAGCCAGATTTCTAGGGAACCGTTGCGGCTAGAGATGATTTCCATCAAGATTTCAGTGGATTCCGGTGAGTTTTTCAAGGAAGATCCGCGTCCATTAATAGTGGAGTGCGTGCGAAGAGATTTGACTTTCTCTTGATGATCTTGTGATCTACTCAACCTCAAACATTAGAGACCATATTGGAGGGATTTAGTCTAGTAATTATTTCGATTTATTTCCTTTAGATGATTTCTATTCATTGATCAATACTTGTATATCCATTAGAAGACCCCAATTTGAGGGGAATTTCATATAAATTTATCTTGATTGTTCTTGTGATTATTTATTGGCAATTCATTATTCTTTCTAGTTTTCTGTGAAACATTGCATGTTTGCTTAATGATATTTTGTTGATGTGGATGAGGAAGATATGCCCACATATTAGAAGACCCATGCTCTATTAGATCTATGCATGCGTTAAGAGGTTAGGTATTGTTAGATCTTTGGATCAGGGTTTGATTAGATTTTTGGATTAGGATTTGAGTAGCCCTTCTAGTAGAGTTTTTAAACTTAAGGCGGATATAGGAGGCTGGGTCGGAAGAGATTCCATCTTAAGTTCCTAGTGTTTAGGCCTAATTGTGAAGAAATTGGGACCAGTAGGCACTTGAATTCCCCTGTCCATTACTAGATTGAATCGCTACACCTTAAAGCTTTTTCACAAATAATCATTAAGGGAATCTTCATACGATTTCTCAAACTCATTCCAATTGCACTTAATGATCCTCAATTGTATTGTATTAATTAATTTGTAGAAGTAGAATTTAGAAACACTGTAGACATTTACGCTATTGATTAAGCGAAAAGGAAGTAATATGAGCCTCTAATCATTTTTTGAGGAATACGATCCTTATGCTCACTCACAAGATATTATTTGACAACTCATGCATTTGAGGTATATACACATGTAAAGCGTGCGTCAACTACTTATATGACATGTATCCGAATTGCGTGCGTGTGTATGGGTGCCAAAGTAATAATATACCCCGGTGAGTGGGTAGTCGTATCCACAAGGAATAGTGCTTAGATACAAGAGTGATCGCTATTTAGCTATGAATGAAATCTATGATGAGGGAAATCAATGTATGAATGAGTGCAAAGAAGAGTAAAAGAAAGAAAGAGAAG
This sequence comes from Dioscorea alata, assembly GCA_020875875.1. Taxonomy (NCBI): domain Eukaryota; kingdom Viridiplantae; phylum Streptophyta; class Magnoliopsida; order Dioscoreales; family Dioscoreaceae; genus Dioscorea; species Dioscorea alata. Next base: position 1,936,207 of record CM037011.1, read on the forward strand.
AATGCAAGTAAGAGTAAAGGAGATAACAATTGATGAGATAATGGGATACCCGGACAATGCTTACCCTAGGACTAATGTTTCTAGTGCAAGACTGATATTATACCTTCTAATTGATGTTTAATGAGTCGTGGACATCCTAAAGCACACTGTCCCAAACCTAAGGTCAACCGTGACTAGCCCTCTACACTATGAGGATGCCCTCGACGCCTCACATTGTGTTGGACTGCTCGACGCCCAGGGGAGTTCATCTCTTAGCACTTCGCTCTACTTCGACCGCAAAGAACTCTTGGGACGTGGAGGTAGGATAAATCACGTCGGAAAGGAAATGGGGCGTTCCGCTACCTCTATACTCACCCTCTCAACTCTCTCCAATCTTGTGTAGTCTAATCCTATAGAAGTTGTCACACTTTCAAAGGATAACCTAGATGACTCTCAACCCTAGTGTCACGTCTAAGGGAAAATCAATGCAATTAACAATTAAGATTGGAACTCAATTAAAAGCATCAATTAAGAAAGCATAATAAAAGTCATAGAAACAATATCATCCTAGTGTTTACAAGTCCGAATACCCATTAGGGGTTTAGCTCTCCATGGAGCTATGCAAAATCAACAAAGTGTTTGTATCAATAAGCATAGAAAACATGAATAAAACCCCCTTATAGTCGTGTCGATGGTCTTACGAACAGTAACTGCTACAGTAATTTTGCTATAGTATTTTTACTACAACAAACTACTACAGTACTCGTGCCAAACTTGCTCCCGACTAGGGGTGTAAATGATACACTACTACTCGCAAGCTACTCGAATTCGATTTGGTGAAAGCTCGAACTCGAGTCGAGCTCGAGCTCGAGTAACTCGAGTAGTCAAGCGAGCCGAGTTCGAGCATCTTAATACTTGACTCAAGTGCTCGCGAGCTTAATCGAGCAGTTGTACTTATGTGTGTGTATATATATATATATATATTATGTTAGTTTGCTTTATATATATAATTGAGTTCGATATCGAGCTCAAGCCCGAATTCGAGTTCGAATATAAAATTATCTATGATCAAATCGAGTTTATTAGCTTTTATTAAGCTTAATCGAGCTTAATCGAGTGAGTTTTCAACCGAGCTACAAAAATAAAACTCGAGTCGAACTCAAGCTACAAAAATAAAACTCGATCGAGTTCGAGCCGAGTATCGAGCACCGAGTTTTCAACCGAGCTTGAGCTCGAGTAGCTTGCTGCTCGGCTCGAACTCGATCGATTACACTCCTACTCCCGACTTCATTTTGTTCATCGAGGCCGTTAGGTTGGACACACAACCACACGGTAGATCATGTCGTTTCTTCTTTTCTCCTCATTGAGAAAGTTCTTCAATGTTACACAAGTTAAACTTTATGAGTGTGACTGGCTTTGTGCCCTTCCAAATTATAGAACAATTTGAGCACATTGGAGGTTGGCACATACCCACAAGTCTAGAACCCGTGCCTTGATCCTTGCTTGGTCCAAGAAACTCTTCAACAAATGCGAACATTACCTAATTTTGCTCTTTTTTTCTTAATCTCTTCTCCATAACCTTACATGCAGAAAAGAACACAAATACATACGAATTAATGATAAAACCTGATAAAAGTAATGCTAAATGTGAGAAAAGAATACTTCGTATTACTTATACACGAGCACTTATCATTATGACAAGGTATCAATTTGCAAGATCAACCATGGGACTATAAGTTATTATAGTGAGTGATAAAGATATGCTTTCGCTAACATGTGCTACTTATTCAAATATTTACTATAATTTAATAATGCTTTAATAATAAATTAATAGTTTACATGTTTATCGGTTCACGTGAATTTTTTATATTTTGAATTGTAATAATCATTATAAAATACAACTATGTTTTTTTTCAAAAATATTCTTACATGTATACACTTGTGAAGATACCGGCATCATATAAATTTAAAAAAAATAAAAAATATTGAAGGGAGGAAAAGATATATATATATATATATACACACACACACACATTCTTTTTCAGATAATTTAATGCATTAATAAAATAATCTTTGATTAACTACAGGAACAACTAGATAAGAACCTCCTTTTATTGTAGGTGTTTTACAAAAGGAAAATCCATAAGCGAGTACATGTAATTTTATATTTTTAATATCTACAAAACCCAAAAACAAATGTAATAGTTTATATAAACTTAATTTTTACATGATTTAAGATTTTCAAAAATATTTATTTATATAACAATAGGAGGGGCGAGGTACTATGATTATATGAGAGGCATAGCTCTTCCAATGAGTGTCTTTTTTACGTACACAAATTCAAACTCGTTGTGACCCAAGCTTCTATCAACTTAGACCAGCTCTCTCTCTCATATCTCTCTTGAACCTCACTTGAAACAATTAATAGGCTTGGGCCAATCCTTGTGGAGTTGGCGGGCCATCTAGCCCAACAATCAATGGGCTAGTCCTCATGAAATCGAGCTATAACATGTTGTTTAGCCCGTTAAAGACCACCATAAAAAGTGATATTCTATTTGTCTTGCTTGCTTTACTGATGTTACAATTAGTTTAATTGACATTTTCTTACCATCTTGCTAAAATATAGAATTAACTTTGTTGACAATTATGTTGTTGTTTAAGTGCTAATCAAATTTTTTGAATAACAAATCTAAATATGGTTGTCGGCAAGTAACTCTTCGGGGAAACCTTTTTAGTCCTTTTGTTGGCCAAATGCTCAATTTTATTTTTATATTTTAATATATTTAATATCAATGTTTTTTTTTTTTTTTTTTTTTTTCTCTTCAAAGTAATATTGCTGCATTTAATATACAATCCTAAATATATAATTATTATTATATATTTTTATAATAACTATGACAATCATGCATCTCTTATAAAATAATGATTAAAGAAAGAAAAATACATGAACAGTATTGAATTTTGTAAAATTATTTTTAATTAGGATAGGCCCATAGATTGTACAAACTTAGGTTCTATTAAGTCTATAATAATTAAAAATTAGTGTGTGACATTAACATCTTAAAAAAAAGTACAATTATTAATCAATATAACAATGAATTGGTGTCATTTGCAAAGGACATTAAGATAGTATTCTTTTCAATGCTTATTCAAAGAAGAGTTGCATTAATTCCTTAAAAATTAAGATTGATAGCATGAGGATCAGAATCTAGATCATTAATTAAACACGAAAATTAACATAAAATTAATTGCTGGATGATGTGGATCCAAGCCATGCTGACTATGAAGAACAAAGGACAAGTTAAATAGCATCACAAGGGGATAGTTTTGACTTTTTGCATTTTTCTAATTGGTCGTAATAGTAATAATTTAGGACATTATTAGTGATCTAACAAAAGAAAGACAAGCCTAACGATGTGTAGCTTGAGACCAATTTTATGTCATTATACATTGCACACAACTATTTAATGATTAATTCTAAACAAACCATGTAGTTCAATAGGCTCTATATTTGTTTTTTTCCTAAGAAAGAATTAAGTTATTCATTAAGGAATAATGCATTTAAATATGTATTTTATACATACTTTTATTGAATCTTTTATAGAATAATGTATAGTGTACACTACAAGATAACATGCAGTTTGTGGCGATCATTTCCCTGTGGTTTGCTTTAAACCGCCACGATTTCTCATATTCCCGGTCGTTTATGTGGCGGTTGATGCTTGGCCGTGAATCAATGCTTTTGTCGGCGGTTATAATGAATAACCGCTGCAAAATTCAATGAATTCACGGCAGTTTTAACTTAACGGCCAAGATTTTGAACAGTAAGCGGCGGTTTAATGTATAACAGCTGTGATTGTCCAACACGTTCGGTGGTTTTAAATATAACCGCCGTAAGTTACAAAATTATCACATTTCATCTTTATCTTTTCCTCTCAAGTGGTGATAGATTTCATCTTTACTTTCCACTCAAACGGTGATTTCATCTTTTACTTTTTCCTCTCAAGGGTTCCAACGATCGGCATCTTCATCCTCATCGCTGGAGCTTCATCGTAAAGCTCACCGCCAGCCTCACTGGTAGATCTCTCACCATCACCATTCCCATCTCTCTGATTCTTTTGTATCCTTTATTCTAATCTATTGTTTTTGTTTCATGATCTTTATAGGTGGATGCTAAGAATTCGAAATTCGTACAGGAGCCTAACAGGTGAAAACCCTTTTCCTCTCAAACCCTAATTCATTTTGCCCTAATTTATGTGTTTCTATTACTGCATTATGTCATAGATTTATGAGTTGTTCTTTCATTTTGAATGTTGTTTTATTTTGAGTGTTATTGTCATGGATTTAGTAGTGTTATATTCTTTTCTTGTCTTTGATGATTTTCAGATGTGTAGGAAGCAACCAATTAAGAATACTTGCTATTAGCTTTGCCAAATGAGCTTTCAATAGATCAATTTAAGGTAAAAGGATGATAGTGGTTGAGTTACTAAATTGCAACATCACTTGTGTTCTTTATCTCTGTAATGATGTTGTATGTCTTGTTTGAGTAGTTCTTCTTTAAGTGGGAAGACTTTTTATCATTTAAAGTTCATAGCGTATTTAATGGAATTCAATGTTGAGTCTCATCTTGGTTGTCTTTGCACTCTCTTTTTTGAGCTTCATCTATGTGCTGCAGTTTCTTGAGTTAATTATTCAAAGTCAAAATTCATCTGAAAATGAAGCCTTCATTAATGTTTTTGTGAAATAACACCCAGGTTATGTACGTGGGTTAGGGCTTGGAGTTGTCCCAACCTAAGTATATGGGTCATCAAGCAACACAAGTAGCAGATAGAATGCTAGTCCCAGTACACAATCTGAAATTGACGCTCTTAAGGAAACAGTGCAACTATTAACCAGTCAAGTTGAACAAAATCAACACCAAATAGCATTCCTTACCCAACAACTAGGAAATCAAGGCCAAAATGTTGCAACTAATGTAAGTTGGTTTTTATCTTGTATCTTAGAGTTATTATTACAAATTACTGCCATGATTTTGTGGGCTTCCTAATAGTTATAAATGTTCAATTGTTTAACATTTAATATTTCACAAATTTTGATCAGGAAAATGTAGGTTCCGCTGGTATTAGAAGACGTTCATCGCAGGATAGTCATTCGGCTCACAGTGAAAATAGTTCAGATTATGATGCATAGGTAATATTGGTTTTACTACTTATGGATAAGTTTGGAATTATGCCCTTTTACTCTTAAAAGTCATTCATCCACTTTATCCATTTTTTTCCCAGTATTCTAAGGAATATGCAATTTAAATGGAGCTCGAGCGTCAACTATATATATATATCACATGGAATCTATGATATAAACTTTGGACTTTGGTTTTTGTTGTTGATCTTAGCACTTTTACTTTTATGTTCTAATTCTCAGCACTTTTAGTAATTGATGTTGCTAAACATTTAGAAGTTAAATTATTAAAAACTGTGTCTTTTGTTTTAATGTTTGAGTGTGGTATTGTTTTATCTTAGACCCCCTTTTTTTTGGGTAGTTAAAAATCTTTTTGGATTTACCTTTGTCTTGGTTGAAGAATATTAGTGAACAAATAGCTGGTTACCTGAGGGATCTAGATAAGATGATTAAAAGGATGCAGTTAAAAGCATCATCAGTTGGTGTCTTTGGAAAGGTAACTTTCTTTTTTATTCATAAATAATTTACAAGATTACCACCTTAGGCATCTGAGTTTCATTTTTTGGAAGTGTAAAAACTGGCTAATAGTCTTTTTTAACTGCAGGTTTCAGATTTTGACGGAACTAGCAAAGAGGTTGTTTAAGAAATTTATCATTTAGTTGAAATTAGTTGTATGTGTTTTGTGTAGTTATTTTTATTTGCTTTCTTTTCATTTCTTCTGCTATCATCTTTCTTCTGAATTGTATGATCATAATCTTCTAGATTATACTGTAAGCAACATAAAGAATTGTGTGTGAATTATACAAGTGGAGTTTTGACAATTTTGTAAAGACTTGTTAATTCCAGACATATCTTAATTTTACATTATTCCCTTTATAAACATGATGGCTCTTTATTCAGTCAACATTTGGATTTCTTTGTTATATTGTTGCTTCTTTCTATCTATTTTGCATAAATCCCTAGCCTAATACCTATTAGCAGACTAAAGATATATAGGTTACAGACCATTCTGCTTTTGGTTCATCTGTTACCCATCAAGCATGAAAAGCTATTGTTTACTTTGCCAACAATATCAGACCCAATTTTCTAGGTTTAAAGAATCTGTTAACATGTTTTGCTTTAATGGTAAGGTACTTTTTTTTTTCCTTTAATTCTAGAACAATTATTGCGTTAGGTCTGGTGCTTTTATTACTATAATGCTGGAGAAAAGGCCTGCAACTGCATTTGAATGCTGTAATAGTGAGTTTTGGGTTTTTTCAATATCATGATTGTTTGAACTAATCATATTGTTAGACAACATGGGAATTACCTTGGCTTGATTGCAAGCAATTGTCTTTTATGCCATGCAAAGTGATGGAGTTGCAGTAGAAAATTATACAGTTCTGGATTAGAACAAGTTCTACTTGCTTTTCTGTTCTAATCTACTTCAAACTTTGTGCATCAGCTTCCCACTCCAATACATAAATGGAACCTTCCTGATCTTCCTGAAGAAACGGAAGTGTGGATAAAGGTATATACCATCATGTTAACTTCTTCTGGTTATTTTGTTCCGCAATTTATCACCATAGCCATGTGTGAACTGACTTTAAATTGCAAATATATATATATAGCGTGATGATCTTTCAGGAATGCAGCTGAGTGGTAACAAAGTGAGGAAGTTGGAATTTTTGATGGCCGAAGCCCTTGCGTAGGGGGCAGACTATGTTATTACCGTGGGAGGTATTCAAAGCAACCATTGCTGTGCAACTGCTGTGGCTACAAAATATTTGAATCTTGATTGCTATCTGATATTACGCACCTCAAAGGTTAGTGTTCCTCCATTTAGACTTCTTTTAGCGTCAGAATACCATTTGCATATATTTTAAATTAAAGAGCGTGAATTTTATCATTGATCATGTGAGTCAGGTTCTGGCAGATAAAGATCTTGGTTTGACAGGCAATCTTCTTGTTGAGCGGCTGGTTGGAGCTCATATTAACCTAGTCTCAAAAGAAGAATATGCGAAGATTGGCAGTGTGGTTTGCCCTTTATTGTGTTTTTTTTATTTATTTTTTTCTGCTTGTTCCTGTTCATTACTCAGCAATCACAAAATGAATTACATCTTGGATGAAGTGTGTGCTAATTGATTTTCTTGTGAAGGAATTTTCAGGCTGTTATAGAAAAACAGAGTGACATGTTGATTGGAAGGAATGTCTTTGAGAGCCTAATGCGACTCGATCCAGCTACTACTTGCTTGAGTTATGGACAGGTGGCTTTTAGGAGCAATGTTGCAGATTCTGATTGCTTTTAGGAGTGACCTGCCCAATGTGTTTTTTTTTTTTTTTTGGTTAAGATTGATAAGCCTTTATGGTAATTTGCTATCATTGCTGCAGGTACTTCCGCAATCTATTTGGGCTAAGGGGTTTCTTCAGCATTATTTTGGGAGAAGAAAATGGTTAGCGTTATTGTTAATGCTTAAATTACTCAACATGTGATTTCTGTTTAAATCAATAAGCTGGGATTATATTTTCTTGATCTGATATTTGTTTTTTAATTTTCATGATCCAATTTTGTACAATGCTTGTGGATCGAGGTGTAGAACTAAAGGTACATTGGAAAACTATATGCCACAATATGTGCGTGATCTTACTGATCAAGTGGAACTGAAAGTGTCTAAAGAGAAAATTACTCCCTTTAAAGAACAATTTACAAAGAGTGCAGAAAAGAAAGCTAGAGAATGTAATTGCAGAAACTGAACAAATGGTTCCATTTCATGAGCAAAATTTTTGAAAAGTTCTTGAGGAGGATACTGGCAATCGATCTAGTTCAGGTTCACCAGAAGTTCTTTGTCAAGGTGCCCTGCTTCGATTTCGTCTGGAGCGGGAATGGGAGCAATCGAGTTGGGCAGATTGTGAAGGGCATCATGGAGAACAATCCGGGAAGGGTGATTCCTCCTGAAAAGGTTTGGTTGTGAATTCTCTTTCCTTGATGATTTAATTCATTGCTTTTTTTTTTTCTTCCCATTGTTGCTTTGATGGGATTTGGATGTCTCAATAAGATTTGGTTTGCCTTTTGAATTTTATTTTTATCGAAATATTGAATTCAATTAGGTTCGCGAAGCTTAAGATCTCGGTGAAATGGTTTCATTGAATTGGCTTATGATGATTTTTGTTTGTCATCTGCTGCTTTATACCTTAGTCTATCAGAATGAATGGGAGTATATTGATAGCTTACCGATTCTATACTTCTATATCGGAGGAACTTTGAAATAGAAAATTGTAGTGGTGGGGGTGGTGTTTTAGATTATGTTAGCAATGAATGCATCTTTGCTTTTTCAAAAATCAGCTATCAGCTGCTATTTCAAGAATTGGCTATATATGTTTAATGAATATTGTATTCATAAATTGGCTACTGTTTTATGAAATAGGTGCTTGTACTTGAGGGATTAATTTTTATAAGTCCCAATTCCCAAGGTAACCTACTAACCTCTAGACAATACTATGTGAAATGTGAAAATTGTCATGCAAGGTGTGAACAAAGACCAAACTTGCAAGTTAGATAGAATTGTCCAGACTGAAACCTTAAATGGTTTGAGATTTTCATGCGAACTTGCCTATCAAACTTTGTTTCCATAATATTGTCAGCTATTGTCTTTTATAATTACAATATATGGAGAGAATTCATTTTGTCTAAGTACTTTGAGTACGCTTGTCAGGATATTCTTAATATGCAGAGCATGTTTTTTTCTTTCTTGAGGGAGTCATAGCCTCTCTTGTTCTTCTTCACTAAGAGTAAGGGATTGTTTGAAAAATTTGCAAGTTATATCCATTACAACTCTTGATGAAGTGGATGCATGGCTTAATTGGAAGCAATCAACTGCGATGCCCTGGTGCTCTTCACTTTGTAGAAAAAAAAAACAATCATAAGCAATGGTATCCAAACTAATTCAACTCCTGTGGCTAAAAGAGGGAAGTATGAGGACCCCACTTTTAAGTTTTAGGTCCCACTTCAAATTGCTGCTGAGCATGAAATTGCTAGGTCTTTGATTGGAGGTGCAATTCTCTTAATCTTTATTTATTTATTTATGTTTTTGGGGCAAAGGCTCTCTAATCATTACAAACGCTATTACTGCAGTTATACATGAGCATAAGTTAAATAAATAATTTCGTTCTAATCTTGTGAATAAATACATTTTCCGGTGCTTAGCTTAAGTCTTCCCTTTTGGCCCTTTTGGCCTCACCAACTCGCACCTTTTCACCCATGTGTTTTAATGTGTTTGTTGTTTATGATGTATATGGCTGAATCATCTAGTGACTTGAGGTTATTGAACATTTGTTTCCATTCGCGATTAATTTCTAAATCTCTTATTGTTTAGTTTCTAATCTTGTGGATAAATCCATTTTTTTTCTTATTGTTCTCTTTATCAATTATGCAGTAGCTGATATAATTTTTATTTAATTTGAGCACATATTAGATCATCCTAGAAAATATGATGGTTTTCCTTTTTTGTCTTTTTTCTTTTTTGTGCAGGAACAAGAGATGCTTATAACTCGTATATGGCGAAGGAGTGGCTAAGCAAGAAAGCTATGTTTTGGAGGTGTGACAAACAACACATTGTTCCAATTTTGTGTGACCATGTAGATCTCCATGTTTTGGATACGTTTGGAGTTTCTCATGTATGTTTTATATGTTAATGGAGAAACTTGTATTTGAATTATATATTTTAAAACTTGTATTCGTACATACATTTTTGCATTAATGAAATGTTGCCTTGTTCTTTCATTAGTCAATAAATTTTGTAAGTCTTTAATTATAACTTTAATGTGTAAATTGTAGCAATTTTATTATTAATCCAAAATTATATTTAAAAAAATTGAATCCAAAATCGTGGTGGTTTGAACCGCCGAGATTCTAAATATGAAAAATCAAATTTGTTTAAGAATCCCTGCGGTTGAAACCGATGGCAACCGCAAATATAAATTCCCATATTTTACATTTGGTGGCGGTTTGTATGGTGGTTTAAAACCGCCAGAAATTGCATACCAGAAGGGTCTGATGACGATATGTGGCGTCCGTTGGGACGGCGGTTACAACCCGCCAATAAATGAAAATGCAATTTGCGGCGGTTGTTCCGACCGTTGGTAAAAACTGCCGCAATCAGGATTGCCGACGCCTAAATAGCTGGCGGTTTATTAACCGTCATCGATTGCAATTAACGGCGGTTTCAACCGCCGAGAAATGCCAAAATAACTGCCACTAATTGCATGTTTCCTTGTAGTGTGTATATATAACAACTAGATTTTATTAAGTTATATATTCAATTCTCTTCTTATTTTTAACTTCATTGGCTCCTAAATAATCTTGATATATCGTTTGATAAAAATTGTGACACCAGTGATTGTAGAGAAAGAGAGAGTATTGGAGATGAATGAGTGGTAAGAGTACAAATAGGTAACCTTTCCCCATTACAGTAATTATAATAAAATATGTTTATAATAACGAGTTGGTGCTGCCTTCCTTTCTTTATTAGAAGTTATAATTATTAAAAAAAAGCAAAAATACATTATGTTTACAACAAAAAATAAAAGTCTCATCAAAATCAATATCATACACAAAAATTTTTAGTAATTAAGTATTTTAGCTAAGCTTATGTGCTGTAGAAGTTTATATTAAAGATATTTGCATATTGAGTAATATTATTATTTAAAATTGTATATGTTGAATAAATTATTATTGAAAACTATTGTATATTTGAAAATAGAGAGTATATATGTAATATAAAATCTAATCATTTTATGATTGCAAAAAAATCATTGCATAATTATGGTTCATCCCGAGCTAAATCATACAAGTGATAAATTCAATTTTTTAACTGACCAATAAAGTCATTTGAGTAAGTCTTATCATACAAAAATGATTTAAAGGAAGAGAGACTGGCTAAGTCTCACTATACTTTGAAAACTTGAATTCATTTGGTGATAATACGAAATTTGCTTGTAAGATCTTGGAAATTAAGGCTTTTAGTAAGGTTCATGCTTAATAGTAATGCAAATGAATGGTAGGCATAAAGAATGTTATCTTGCTAGAATAGTTCTAATTTGTACTGCTAATTAGAAGTATAGAGAAAGCAAGAAGGATCACGTTGGAAGAGCAAGCTAAGGATGAGTAGCAGGAAGAGCAAGGGAAGATGTATAAGAGGAGACATGGGAATATAAAGAGTTACTTTTTCTGCTTGAATGATGCTATTTTGATGATATGTATTAAGTTGAAATACAGTACCTTAGAAAAAAAAAAATGGCAAAAACTTATAATGGTTAAGTTAACACATGTAAAGAATAATACGTTCCGGTTTGTTCCATATCAAGCTTAAACCCATAAAAGATACTTGACAAGTTTTAGTCCAGTAAGAAGATTAAGATGCTTAGCTCATAAACTTAGAAATCACTTGGAAAAACTACAGGAAATAAAAAATAAAATTAAATATAATAATTATATAAATAATATAACCCATTAGAAGGAAAATGGGCTTCATAAGTATTGCAAAATTTACTTTATAAAAATAGAATCACATTCTTAAATCAAAGTTGATTCTAATTGAAAGCATCATCTCTTTAAATTAAACATAAACATGGTGAGTTTCTAATCTAGACTCTTGTTAACACCTAAACATGCATTAATTGGAACATGAAATGCTAAATTGTTCTAATCTAGACTTTTGATTCAAGCTATCTGTAATGAAATATCCACACCAATAGTAAAGTAATAGAAAATAGAAATATAATAATAATAATAATAATAATAATAATAATAATAATAATAATAATAATAATAATAATAATAGAGTGCCGTAGAATTTTATAGTTGTTTAATAAACTATGACCTACCTCCATTGTTGAAAGATTTCTTTACTAGCCACTTAGAAGGATTAAAAAATATGTATAGGACAATTTTAGAAAACCAAGTGCTAAATACACCTAAAGATTCTATTCTTCTCTCTTGGCAAACATTGCAAATTCTTCTTGATATTAGCCACCACAACACAATCGAAAAAAAACCTAAACTATGTTCACTTTTGCATAACAAATCCCAATATTAAGGATCTTTTTAGCAACACCTAGATCCTTTTTATATTAAACTCCTTAATAGAGTTTTGAAACTTCGAATTTCAACCTTGCTCGTTACAACAAAGAGGACATCATCAATATACAATGTCAAGAACATATAATTTATCTATTAGCAAGTAATCTAAAATAACACAATAATTGTACTCATAGTGGGTGTAACTATGAGAAACCATAAATTTATCAAACCATGTGTACCATTGCCCAGATAGCTGCTATAAACCATAAAGAGACTTTTTCAACATAGAAATATAATTTTTTTTCACCTAGTTCTTTGAACCCTTCAAACTGCTTCATGTAACTTTACTCTTACTATATAGAATTCCATTCTTCACATCAAATTGCTCCAACTCTAAATTTTGCATTGCCAAAATAGTGAAAATTATTCAGATTGATGTATGCTTAGCCATAGGTGAAAAAACTTTTATTGTAATTACTCTCTGGGAGTAGCCTTGTTAAAGTAGTCTAAATATATGCTTTTCTTATTTCTCTGAAACTGCTTCCTACTTCCTATAAACCCATGTGTAACTTATATTAATCTTCTCGCTCAAGTCTTGTGCAATGACTCTATCTCTTCAGAAATAGTTGTAAGCTACTTCTAATTGTACTATTTTCCTTACTATGGCCCTAGATCTATCAAGGATTGTTAATTATTAACATTTGTAAATTACATTTTCTAATCACCCAATTACTCTCATTTATCTTCAACATATAAGCTTGATAGCTTTATCAAATAAAACATCATTACTAATAATCTATACCTCCTTGATTTTTCATCCAATTTTGACCTTTCCTAATTATACATATGAACATAAGCATAATAACCAAAAATTCTTAATTTAGAAAAAGCAACATGTTTATCGGACTAGACTTCTTCAAGTTTCTTGAAGTCATTAGCAAAAGAAGGAGATCAATTTATAATAAAGCAAACAATGTTAACTACCTATACCCAAAAGCTTTTAGGAAGCTCTGTATTCAGTCTCACACATTTGGTTTTCTCCAATAATATTTCGTTTATCCGTTTAGCAATTGCATTATTCTAAGGAGTTTTTTTTACTATTAAATGGTTGGTAACACCTTCTTTCTTACAAAAACTCCCTAAATATCTAATTCTTAATTTTTATCTCATTGTCATTTCAAAGATACTTCATTGTTCTACATTTCTAATTCTAAACCTTTGATTTCCACTACTTAGACATCTCAAAAGCTTTTGCCTTATGCTTTATAAAGTAATAGACCCAAATTTTCATGGAGTAATCATTAAAGAAAGAAACATAATATAATCCATTGTGAAATGACATTATTACTAATAGACAATGTAGATCTGGTGAAACCAACTTCACCTATAACTGTATTTCCCAGTTATTTTATACAATTCCCAGCTTCTAACCCTTCATCACTACTAAGGTAGCCTTACAGATACCTTCAGAACTTTAGATTTTCTTGGGTAACCATAACCTAAAGAATCAAATGAACCCAAAAAAGTTAATTTTTTATTTAAATTAAGAATGAGCTATCTAACATCACTTAATGTTCTAATAACACCATCAAACATCTTAATTTTGATAGTACCAATTTCTTTGGCATTATATCTTGTATTATTACTCATTAGGATGGTACTAGTATCATAAAACTCATAACTATCAATCTAATTTAGATTTGGGCACATATGGAAAGAACACTCAAAATCCAAAAACTAGTCAATTAGAAAACTGTTATCCCTAGAAAAGGAGAGAAGATTGTAATTTCAATTCTTTCCACCTAAAACTAATTAAATATTAGCACCACTTTAATTTGATTTTTTTCCTTTACAACAATACTCTTTTTGAGAGTGTTTAATTTTTTTTGTCTTTCAATTCCTTTTTCATTTTTCAGTAGAATTTATTGATATGACTTGGCTTGTAGCATTAGAATACCTATCGAAATCCTTCTTTATGTATTTACCTCTACTATGTTTTGTGTCAAATTACACCACCAAAATTTTATCATGTGAAGTTTCACTAGTTTTATTATTAATTAATATGCTTATCAAGATAGTGAATTTAGGGTGAAATCAAGATAAGAACATTGTACCTTGGATGCAAATCCCTTTGATTCTATCTTACAATCTATTTCCTACATTGGCTAAGTGTTGAGTGTTCTTAGACTGTGGAGACTCCTAAATTAGAATGATCCCTTTTTTATGGGGTTACGGTGATACCAATTATCCTGCAATTGCATTAGAAAGTTATGTGGTTCCCATTACTATGTTTAACTCTATTATGTGAGTTTGACACCATACACCCTATCTCCAAGCGTGCAGTCAACTTCTATCATCTATGTTGTGATTTATAAATGATTGATTTCTCAATCCTAATCATGCAAAATAAAATTTATATTTGGGGCTTTTGCACAAACAAACACAAACATGAAACAAACATAGAAGATTCACAAGAACAACTCAAATAGCTAATATAATAGGAAAGGAAATCAATTATAAGTTCATTGCAAGGTTCAATGATTCATGGCACCAATAAAGGTTTAGCCTATCATATTACAAAAATCCAAAACAACATCTAAAATTTGAGACATCAATGAAACCATAGAAAGAACTCCCTCAATGTTCCCATTGATGTGGATGTGGATAATGGGATCTCCCAAACCAAACATCAATTTTGCCTTTAATCTACAACACAGCGAGCAAATATAGCAACCTCAACTCATCCTAGATTGGCGTTCTTTGATCTTAATTCAAAATGCTAGCTTCGATGAAGCTTTGATCAAAAAGTCCCTTTGCAAAACCTAATTTTGGGGCTTTATACTACATGCAAAAAGATAGTGCATGCCGTACTTAGGGTGTGCTTAACCCATACTTTTCACTAGCAGTACTTGCAACTTGAATCTTTATGATTTTTGGACTTCCATTAATTAGCACCCCTGAAGAGCATGCTCGTGCTCATTGCAAGGTCTTGCTTTGAGAAGAAGACCATGTTCTAGGTATGCTCTTCAATTTCTCCTCAACAGTGATCAACACACCATAAACACACCCATGCTTTTCTCTAGAACTGGCTTTAATGCTCGATTTGCTTTGATTTGCTCTAGTTTTCTTTCTTTTTGTCACAAGTACCTAATTACTTGCTTATTCAACACAAAATACCCAATGGAGTACAAATATAGAGAAATTCATGCTTAAAGAAGAGCTGTGAAGTTAGTACTCTTGCAGTTACATACCTTGGCATCCCGATTTCGGGGAAAAAACCACGTAAAATTGATTGGGTAGGGCTGATTGATAAGGTTAGTATACGTCTATCTTCTTGGAAGGCTCAACATCTTTCGCTGGGTGGGAGAGTCACTCTGATTAACTCAGTTCTCATGGCCCTCCCTACCTACTGGATGTCCATTTTCAAGCTGCCGTGTTGGGTGATTAAGAAGATCGACAGGCTCCGAAGGGATTTCCTCTGGTCGGGTCAGGATCTATACAAGAGGTGTAGATTAGTAAGATGGCAGGAGCTATGCCGTGCCCGCGATCAAGGAGGTTGGGGTATTTTGGACATCAAGGCATTCAATAGCGCGTTACTGGGGAAATGGTGGTGGAAGTTTTCCACGGATGCCAACTGGTGTGGGTCGTCGGTGGTGCAATTTAATTACAATATCTCTTACTGGAACCTGAATCCAAGGTATGTCGGAAAAGTGTCGTTTTTTTGGAAAGGGGTGTTTGGGTGTCTTCTGGCTTTAAGATGTTGTATCACACACAGGGTCACCTCAGGCTCCGAAACTTTATTTTGGCATGACAGATGGTGCAATGGCAAAGCACCTAAATATTTGTGGCTTGAGTTATATAATGTGTCCTCTCATTGCTCCGCCACTCTTCTGGAGCTGGCACATTTACTCTGGTATGCCCCTTTTGTGGACAATTTGGACTCAAATAGCCCATTGTTGAGCCTCAACTTAAGTGGGGAAAATAGAGGTGGTGATAGGAAATGTTGGGCCCTTACACCTAATGGTTGCTTTTCGGTAAAGTCGTTCTACAACTTTTTCAATGATGGGGGCATTAGATGCTCAATAGCTAGTTGGTTTTGGCGGAAGGGGTGCCCGTGGAAGATCAACCTTTTCAATTGGTTAGCCTGGAAAAACAAGATTCTTACTCTAGACAATCTTGCTTTGCAAGGGTGTAATAAGCTTTCGACAGCAACATGTGTGATGTGTAATGCGGGTATCAAAACGGTTGATCATCTGTTTTTGCAATGTCCGTTCGCCAGTTCTGTCTGGAACTTTTTTGTTCTACTGCTCCACTTGCCTAAACCGCCACCCTACATGCACCAAATTTGGGGTTCATGGCAGGAGAGTCTAAGACAGGTCCACAGAACTGTTGGGGAATGGGTTGGGAAAGCAATATGTTGGAACATTTGGCTTGCGCGAAATGATTGTGTGTTTAATGCTAAAGTTATATCTGTGCCTGCTGTGATTTTGAAATGTGATCGTATGGTTCTTTCTTTCTATCCAGTGATTGCAGCCGGGGCCAGAAAGAAAATTGATGATTCCATGAACATCATCAGACGAAGTTTGGAGTTTCAGGAGCAGCGTGTGGTGGAGGAGGTTGTGATCTCGCCTGCCGAGGAGGCGCCCCATCAGGTAGCAGGATAGTGATTTTTTTAGTGTAGTGGGGGTCTGACCCGCCCCCAGGCAGTTTGTTGGTTCTTGTTCTGCTTCCTGTTTCCTCCTTCGTCTGTTGTTCTGTGTCAGTCTTGGTACCACATCTAGTGGTCACTTTTGGATGTAACTGTGTTATGTGTCTTTGTACTATTTTTCTTCTTTTAATCATTATGGTTTATCCACTTTCTCAAAATATATATATATATATATATATATATATATATATATATATATATATATATATGCTAATCCGAGATAGATATTCCCAAGTGGGATGGAATGAGAAATCATGTATTGAAAAATTATATAATGACTCTAAGTGGAAATAAAATTCATAGATCTTTTATACAAAACTTATCCACTAATTATTAGGTTGGATATTGAGTGTTGGTGTCACTAAGGTAAATTATAAAAATAACTTAGAGTCAAATTTATATTATAACAAATAAACTCATATGCCAATGGTAAAATCATCAATAGTGGTTAATAAAATATCTGGTGTATAACTTAGAAGAAAGAAACAATAATAGTTGAAAACATGAGTTGTTGAAATTGATCTTCAGAGAAAGTGATAAGTGTGTCCTTTTGTTTGAAGGAAAGCATCATGCAAATAATTATCAAGAGAGAAATTAATAGATTTATTTTGTTATGGGATAAGATTTAATTAAGAAGGAAAGTGGCCACGTCCCCAATGCCATAAATCAAAAGGAGTGGTGCTGGATTTAGTAGCTAAAGATGAAATATATAGAGAATTTTACATACTTAACTTGTTCCAATCATCATGTAAGTAGAGAGGTCTTCAAAAATGACACCATGATCAAAGAAGGAGATGAGACATTGAAAAGATTTGATGGCTTGACTAATAAATAACTTAAAAGGAAAGAGAGTAGAAAAGGTCCATTCACACGCATAGAATGAATAATATGAAGAATTTCTGGTAAGTCTTATATAACATTAGATACATGAGTGTTGGTTGCTTGTCCACATTTATCAAAAATTAAAAAAAAAATTATACAATATAATAATTACAAAAAAAGAAAGATGGTCATATATAGCTGTAGGTTATCCTTAGACAATTGTGAATATAAAACAACCATGAATAAAAAAATAATTACTAACAACAAATATCATTTCAGCATTGCCTTCTCTATATTACCCTTGCCGCATGAAGTTGGTATTTGGAACACATGTTAAGACCCAAAAAAGGGTTAAATTTCTAACTAAAAATTTGAATATGTTATTTTTTATTTTTAATTTTTCTATGATCTTTTCCAAAATCTTTCCCATGATATTCCATTCACTATTAGTCTAGTAATTAACCCTATTTTGGAATCATTGACCCTTTGATTCTTTTATCCCTAAAATAACTTATTTTCACATATTAGCTAGGTAGTCTCAAAATCTTAATGTAATTTTCCACAAACCTCATTAACTACTAGCACTTTCAAAATAGATTTTTTTTTTTTTTCTCATTTTTGGATGTAAGATAAGGACTTGATTTTGTTCCAATTCTTAGAGTCATGTTTTATCACTCTCATCTTTATGACCAATAGAAGAGGCTCAACTCATATATAGGATAGTTCCTTAGTAGACTTCCATGATCTCCATTTGCCTTATCTCTGTGGCATCTCATCTGTGGTTCCATTCCATTCTATAAAAAAATTAAATGGAGTGAAAAAAGCAAAAAAAACAAAACACACATCTCTTTCCAATAGTTGCAAAATCATATGTGGTTGAGTTTGAAAAGAATCATTGACTATATTGTCAATGGTGATGTAAAAATGAGTGGCATTTGACTATTTGAAAAAGTTATATTCATTCTTCAAATTATTCGAAGAAAAACGACAATAAATAAAAGTTAGCAACCACAATACTAAAATGTCATTCTTTCTATCATCTTAACTTTTAAAAGGAAAATCTCAAAAATTATTTCTTATTAAGTAGAAATGAATCAAATTCTTCAAAACAGTAGATGAGGAATCAATAATTTTAATTTAATTTAATTTAATATTATTTTTTTGGTTTTGGTCTGAAAGATAAGGATAGGAAAGTAGATTTCCTAAATCTAGTTACTGAATCAGAGGCTGGCATTTGTCTGGTTCATGCATGCATGCATGCAATAATTTTATGGCATCAATGCCCCACCAAAGTTACGTAAAAGACATTGCAATCTAAGAGAGAATCTTGCCCTCATCAAAGTGAGAACATAGTCAATAAAAGAGATGCAATCTTGTCGTATAATTCAGTGCCACATGCCAATGGGAAAACATTGCGAGAATATTCTCATATGTTTGCAAGCTAAGTGGAGAGAAGTTAGATGTAATAAACACAACTCCCAAAGAAGAGGGGGATCCTACTCATAAACATATTGCAATAAATGGTGAATACTGTATATATATGTTAAATATTTGTTTTTATGTTTGTAAAATATTTACAATATTCAATACAATATATCTATATAAATATTTATTACAACCTCTTATGACAGTTTAATAAGTGTTTTTTTTAACTCAAATTTTACATAAATCCTATTATGGAATGAAAATGCCCATTTTGAAATGTCACACTTGCTTCCGTACAGAAAACTTAATATCTCATCGAACATTTTGTTAATATAAAGATAAAATTAAATGTTAGAGTTAAATGTAAAGATTAGCACTGTATTTAACACTTTAAAGCTTATATGTATGAAAACCTCAATTTGGATAGTATCATTATACAATTGTTGTAATCTTATGAGCTGATTTGAATATAAGAAATGGGGAAAATTAAACAAAAATATAAAGTTTGACAGTTTGTTATATAAGCTCACCA
The DNA here is from genome assembly GCA_020875875.1 of Dioscorea alata. Lineage (NCBI taxonomy): Eukaryota > Viridiplantae > Streptophyta > Magnoliopsida > Dioscoreales > Dioscoreaceae > Dioscorea > Dioscorea alata. Next base: position 1,955,908 of record CM037011.1, read on the forward strand.
TATTGATGTTATTTCTCTATCACAAGGGTGAGTGCATTATCTGCAAGCATATCTTAGACTAGAGCACTATCCCTAGACCATATCTAACTAAAGTGAAGAGGAGGACAATGCTAGAGAGATGGTGACTATTGATGTGAAGGTCACTGCCCTTCTCTCTTATTCACAAGGGAATCAGATTCATTCTATAATGAGAAACAGCTCTTCATAGTATATCATGTGTATAAATATATGAATATATATACAGTGAACATAGTTTTAGAATGAAATTAAAAATCAAGATATTATTGAGAGCCAGTTGTAACAATGTAGGTCCAATGGCTGAACATATTGCAAATGATTGGCTTGAAAGATAGTCAATATATGTGGACCTGCTCTTCAATTTGCACTAGATAGTACAATTATTGTTAGCATTTTTCTCACCACCTATTATAAATAAAATAACTACTACTACTACTACCTTGTGCTAGCCTGTACTTATCTACTCATAAACAAGTTCATCAACTTTAGTTCATCTTTTTAAGGGTATCTCATTAAATTAAGGCATATTTATCCTATTAAATGTTAGTTACATTGTGTCTTTTCTTAAAGTTTTTAGCGTTAGAATTTTTCTTTATGAGTTAAATGATTTTACATTTGAATAAATTATATTTTGATAAAAAAAAATAGACTAGGTTTTTTTTTTGAACTCTTTATAAATGCTTCTTAAAAAAAAATATATCATCTCAACTACTTCTAAAATAACAAGAAAAATAAAATGTTATTGTACAAGTTTTTTTTATAAAATAAAAATTTTCTAAGCAGGCTCTTAATTTAATTTAAAAACCTTAATTTATTTGTGTTGATGTGTTAAAACAGGAGATTAGTATGCATTTGTTTATCAATGCTATTAGTAATTTGCCAGAAGATTAAGTTTGATCTATGTGAACTATCACGAAAACCAAAAGATGAACTTTTCCTTTTTTTTTTTTTTTTTAGTTTTTAACACATCAACATAAAGATTTAGTTGGTAGCATAAATTGCACTGAAATAATTGAGTTAATTTTGGAAGTCAACTTCATATCCCAAAAATGAACATTAGGGACATTCTAGAATTAAATTGACAATAAAGTAGTAAGTCCTAGCTGAAATCGAAAGGCAACATTTAGACCTTAAATTAGATACACTTGTGTCATTGGCATCCCATAAACAATACTCTCATATCTCTCACACAAAGTCCACAAAGAAAATGACACATCAGAGGGGGTGTATCTCTCTTTAAAAATAAGTACTAGTTCATGTGTGTAATTATATATCTTTCTATAATTTGAGACTTTTCATCAAGTCAGCTCTTCTTAACAAAACTCTTATGTCATTCATCAATTGAAACTAAAAACAATGAGGTGTGTAGTGTGTATGGCAGCCAAGAATGGCTGGCAAAGGTTGAAGTTTTCCAAAGGTTTGACTTTATATTGAGTCAACTCAAAGCTCTTACATAAATTAGATACCATGCTTGAACAAAGGTATATATTCCACTTTCCACTGTTAATGTACCCTTTCTTTCTCTATAAATACACCCTTTCTCCCTATCCTTTTGCGTCCATCCACTTCTCTCTCAATCTCTCTTATCTCTTTCTCTTCTCTAAGTTAATGGTAATGGAGTTAGTAGAGGAAACTTGCATAGAGGAGAAGTCACTAGAGAACATTAGCACTATGAAAGGAGTGAGACATCTTTGTGAGAGTGGCATCACTAAGGTCCCAAAGAGATACATCTTTCCACTCCATGATAGGCCTATTGTCCTTCAACAAGGAGATAAGAAATTGCCAGTCATTGACCTTGCCCTCTTGCAAGCCCCTCAAAGCCATTTCCAAATGCTTGAGTCCTTGAAGAATGCTTGTGAAAACCATGGCTTCTTCAGGGTATACATATATTTCTATATACATACATACATACATATATATGTATATATTAGACATATAGATAAGTAAGTTTATTTATCAGTGTTTGAAAGTATATATTATGTGTAGGTTGTGAATCATGGAGTGGAAAGTGAAGTGATAAGGAGAATGATTGATGTGGGGAAGAGATTCTTTGAGCTACCATTTGAGGAGAGAATGAGGTACATGTCCACTGACATAAGATCTCCAGTTAGGTGTGGGACAAGCTTCAACCAGAACAAGGATGGTGTCTTTTGTTGGAGGGACTTCTTGAAGCTCAATTGCTTCCCTTTGTCTACTCATCTTCCTCATTGGCCATCTTCTCCTTTGGACTTGAGGTATGCACCTCTTTTCCTTTATTTCTTTTTAAGTCCATGCATGCCTTTGTTGTTTGCTAATTACTTTGTTAGTTAGAGAAAGAGAGGTTTTGAGCAAGGATAGGACCGAACATGCTTTTTTGAAATAGGCAATACCTTTGATCAAGGTGGGAGCCATTGAGGGATTGTTCTTTTGTTACTATTTTAATTTTGCGTCCTTTCAATCTTTTTGTATTGACCTCCCTTTTATTTTAAGGAATGTGATTTATCTTTTCATTTTATATATTTTTGACTTTTGATGGTGTTTATTATATAGGGAAGGGGCAAGTGAATATGCAAAACAAACCAATACTTTGTTCCTTATTCTCATGGAAGCAATTCTCAAGTCTATGCAGTTAGACACTAGTGTTATGAGAGAATTCCGTGAAGGTACACAAATGATGGTTGTGAATTGCTATCCTAGTTGTCCAGAGCCTGACTTGACCCTTGGAATGCCACCACACTCTGATTATGGTTTCCTGACACTTCTTTTACAAGATGATGTTGAAGGCCTCCAAGTTCAACACAAAGGGGAGTGGCTCACTATTGAGCCAATCCCTAACTCATTCATTGTCAATGTTGGTGATCATCTTGAGGTCAGTATCAAAGAGTCCTTTTAAGTTTGTGATTGGGAAAACTCTTTTTCAAACCACAAATTTTAATTTTTATATTTTCATAATTTTTGGAAAAAATTTTATGAATTATTTACTTATTTATCTGATAAATTGGATAAATTATGATGTATTAAGTAATGAAAAATCCCATATTGAAACAGATATATAGCAATGGGAGGTACAAAAGCGTTTTACATCGGGTGTTAGTGAACTCAACAAGATCAAGAATCTCAATAGCTTCTCTACATAGTCTACCCTTTGAAAGGATCATTGGTCCTTCACCAGAGCTCATCACCAGAGAAACTCCAAGGCTCTACAAGGACACTGACTTCACAGCTTTCCTTGACTACATGGCAATATCTGATCCTACAAATAAAACTTTCATAGCTTCTAGGAAGCTCAACTTAGCAAACAATTAATAAAATCACCCCAAAAGAGATATTTTTTGTAATCTTGACAAAAAAAAACATTATCTACTAAATCAAAAGCAAAATATTACTATCATTTCATGGTTGTGGTTTTTTGCTTTTTGCTTTTTTCTTTTTTTAATTTTCTATCTTCATTTAGTGTGATGGGTATGAAGTTTCATCTTGAAGTTGATGGCACAAATGTTTGTGTGGTTGGATAAGGATGGTACAAATGACTGGGATTCATAGCATGATAATTTATAGATAGAATAAGAGCTCGTGATGCATAAATGATGACCAATGGGGTGGCACAATCTCAATGCATGTACCCTTCTGAAAAGCACACAATGATACACCCTTCCAAATACCATGGTGTCCTTTCTCATATTTTTCTTCTCTTTGTCTTCTTCCACGAGGCAAGAAATCTCATGCTAATTCAACATTATAATCTATGGAGGAGTTAAAGTTATATCAATCATTTTAGAATTTTTTTTTTTATAAAAATATACCGCAGTAGAGAAGATTGTATTTTGGCAGTAATTTAATTTTTTGGGCTTTTAAATAAAGTAGCCCTATTTTATTTTTTATTTAACCAAATGGCCCTAAAGCCATTTTAATTGTCAAAATGGCCCTAGAACCTTGTGATGTGCTGACTTGGGCGCTAAGTCAGCGTTGATTGGACTGCTGATGTGGTATTTTTAAATAAAAAATTATGATTTTTGTATTTAACCCCTGAATTGTTTATATCAATAAGTTGATATATTCTTGGGGTTTTTTAACCAATTTTTTTTTAAAAAAATTTATTAGTGTTTTAAATTATTAAACTTTTAAATAGCTTTTTAAGAAAGGTGTAATTCCTTATTAGTCCCTGTACTATAGCAACCCTCCCTTTTAGTCCCTCTACTTACATTGTGCCCATTGAGTCCCTCTACTTTTCAAATTGAGAAATTTCAGTCCAAACACAGACGACCGTTTTCTTTGCCGTCTCTATGTGCTGAGCTGGATTTTTTAAACGTGACTTGGTTTTAGTTATTGCTGGATTGGTCCCCCTACTATAGCAATCCTCCCTTTTTGGTCCCTCTACTATAAATTGTGCCCATTAAGTCCTACTTTCTGAATTAGGAAATTTTACTTTTAAGCATAGATGACTGTAAAATGGGAGAGAGAATATATAAATGGGTAATTAAGAAGGAAAGAATGAAGAGAGAGAAAAGAGAGAGAAGAGACCCGGAGGTGGAGAAAGGATATAAAAGGAACCGGCTCGGCACCGGCACCGTCCGTGAACTGCGAAGCTTCTCCAATACCAAATCCCTTTTCTTTTTCTCAGTGAAACTCTAATCCTAGCCGCAATCTCGTTCCCTAAATCCCAAGCCTAACTATTCTCTTTGATTCATGATCGTATCATCGGCTTTTATCCCTAGCAACATTGCGATCGATCTACATAGCGTTGGACTAATTGCATCAGATGTCTAGAGAGGAGACATAGGGCGAGGGGTTTTGGGGTTGGAGTCTTAGGTAAGCTGAATTTCTATTTAGCATAGCATAGTCCACGAGTGACTTCTTGTTTGAAGGATGCTCATCTTTACCCTTTATCCATGTAAATTAGACTATGCTTATACCCACTTGATTTCCTTCTAAATTTCTAAACTTAATTTATAAGATTAAAATAAGCATGCATGACTTTCTTTCTGTTAAAAGGATCCAAGTGATTTGAAAAGTAGAGGGACTCAATGGGCACAATTTATAGTAGAGGGACTAAAAGGGGAGGGTTGCTATAGTAGGACGACCAATCCGGGAATTACACAAAAATAGTAACTAAAACCATGTCACCTTTAAAAAATCCAGCTCAGCACATAGAGACGGCAAATAAAACGGTCGTTTGTGTTTGGACTGAAATTTCTCAATTTGAAAAGTAGAGGGACTTAATGGGCACAATTTAAAGTAGAGGGACTTAAAGGGGAGGGTTGCTATAGTACAGGGACTAATCTGGGAATTACACCTTTAAGAAATATATATGTGTGTTTTTTTAATTTAAATCCCTTATTTTTTTATAATTAACAAATTATTTTTTTCCTTTGATTATTTAACTCAAATTTTGTTTTAAAATTATATATTTTTTAATTTATTAAAAATTAATTTTAAAGAATATATTATTACGAAAACACAAAGGGCTTATAATTTATTTTTTTAATTAAATCATGAAATCAATGATAACCTGTAAAATTATTTGAAGTTAAAAAACATAATTGCATTTAAATATAAATAAAGTTACTTCTAGTAGTATCAGGGATTCTATCCATATGCATTCTTCTACGTCTGATTTTGGTCGGCGAACAGTATGTTGGCGCAGGTACAGGCTGCCAAAATTGTGAACTCGGTACCGGATGAAAACATGGAGCATAAATTTGTCTGTATGACATTACAGTCAACTAATGGAGCATAAGTTATTAATACTTATTATTGATTTCATGATTTAATTAAAGAATAAATTATAAACCCTATGTATTTTCATATTCAAATATATTCTTTAAAATTAATTTTTTAATAAATTTAAAAAATTACATAATTTTTTAAACAAAATTAGGTTAATAATCAAAGAAAAAAGATAATTTGTTAATTATAAAACAAATAAGGGATTTAAATTAAAAAACACACTTATATATTTCTTAAAAAGTTATTTAAAAGTTTAATAAATTTTAAAACACTAATAATTTTTTAAAAAAAATTTGGTTAAAAAACCCAAGAATATATCAACTTATTGATTATAAACAATTCAGGGGTTAAAATACAAAACATCATAATTTTTTATTTAAAAATACCACATCAGCAATCCAATCAACGCTGACTTAGCGCCCAGTCAGCACATCACAAGGTTCTAGAGCCATTTTGACAATTAAAATGGCTTTAGGGCCATTTGGTTAAATAAAAAATAAAATAGGGCTACTTTATTAAAAAACCCTAATTTTTAAATTATTATTTGATTTATAAAATATAAGATAAATAAAAGAATATTAATAAATGAGATAGAATTTTGAAGGGTTTTGTTTTAAAAAAAAAATTATACCATCAAAACTGTTGTCTACCTATCAGTTCATTAATGATTGTTTCTATTTTATTAATATATTAGTGATTAATTTTAGTTAAAAGAGAACAAAGCTCATGTTTGAGTATAGTTAATCATTTATTATAATTTGTAGGAGAGGTCACTTATTCGTTAAATCAAGAAATGTCTTTGGTCGGTGGCAAAATATTCATAAATGGAAACCTAATATCTATATTTTATATCAATCCTTTTTGGTGTCATTTGATTTTGGTGATTGCAGCCAATGGTTTGCCCAACTACTCCTTATGAATGCTAATTTTTATTTGTTTTAGTTTTAATAATCTAATAAAATTTGGTAGCAACTCAAAACATCTAACTAATAATTTAATTTTCTAATCTTTAAATATTGAAAAAATTGCTTGCATTGGCACTGATTTTCAAATAGTTTAAAATATATGCAATAATGGCCAGTAGTTATTATTTTAGTCGTGTAATAAGCTAAATATTAATTTTTTGTATAAATATTAAATATATAAAATATGTTAATACATAACTTAATTATAGCCGTTTGATTCGTGATAATAATATATTATTACGAAATAAAACTACTGTGGTAATAAGATCAAGAATGCTATATACCCAAAAATGTTGTTGTAATTTATGATAACCATGTTTGGTTGAAAACTCATATTACATAATAATCAACTTGGTAAGTTCTAAATTTTCCAAAGTACACTTGTATCTACAATTTTGTGCAAATTTAAATTTAAAGTAAAATAAATTTTGAGATAAAAAAATTAAAATATAACATCAAAGATTAATTATAATAAAAAATAATTAAATTTCTGAAGTTGAAGATATTCTTAAAATAATGTTATCCAAAATTATTTTTTTATCCAACCGATTAAGAATGAAAATTATTATTTTAAATAAAAGATATATTTGTCCAAAAAAAATTTTAGATTATCATACACTTAATAATTTAATATAGTCACCTATTTTGGTAGTAATGGGATTACCCAATTTTTTTAAGTAATATTCTAATGGTGGTAATCATAGATTACTATCAATATTACCACTGCCATCAATCCAAACATGCTAATCTTTTCATATTACTATTTGACAGACGATAATGTTTTCACATTACTATGAACCAAACGACCCATAATTGCATGCTAACATCATCATCACTTCCAACCTCTTAATATTCACTGCCTTGATTCTTTTTTTTGCAATTACTACAGTACTTGGCACTTGTCTTTCTAATACAAAGATGGCCCTTTATTTTTAATAATATAAAACTAAACTGATTTGTTTGTTTAAGTTCACTTTAAAAAATTAACGACATTTTAATCTATTAACACTGAATCTTAATTATATAGAATGAGGATACAATTATATCGAGATATTAACTTCGAATTTGTGTACATGACGTGACTTATAAATTAAATAACTTTAAAAATAAAGGTTTTTTCAACACTTATGGACTATGACAGACTACTTAATCATGAATACCCTATATGTTTTTCTGGCAAAAATCCCATTTAGATTCAAACCAAAGTTATGGCTGGCATTGGGTCAGTGACTTCTGCATCATGCTCTCAGGTTGGATTTGCAGGCCAAACGTCATCAGTGACGATTGCCACTCAATCTTCACACCTCATATGATATGGGACACATCACCTTCTCATGAACCATATATATATATATATGATTTACTTTCAATGATAAATTGAGTTTGGGTTAAAATTCCATAGATAAGATAGATGATTTTTTAATAATAATAGAATTGAAAACTCATGATTCTGTTTTTAATATTAAGAAAGATTGGTTGAACTTGAACAGTAAAAAATGGAAATTAATTGTTTTGAGATACTAACTACATATAGTGTTTAAATCAACTATATCTTATTGAATTAATGGATCAACTTCCTAAGATATATATATATAATATATATATATATATATATATATATATAAAAACATTGTCATGACAATTTATATATTCTTTAATAGAGTATATATATATATATATAATACTCACTAGAGCGGGTACATGCATATACTAAGTCCTCTGTGAATTCAAATGATTAGAATGAACATAACAACAATGGAGAAGAAAAAAGAAGAAAAATTCTAGATACTCTTGTGTTATAGCTGCTCTCTAAGCCTAATTTTTATAGTATATTAGACTGGAAAATTAACTCCACAGCCATCACTTTGAGCATGATGAGATTGTGAGATCATGTTAAAATAATAGTACAACCAAAACAATGGTAATGAGATATCACTCTCACGCATATTATGTTATATCCCTCTCAGATACACTATTCAAACAGTCCTTTGAGCTGGCAAAGTCATCATTTTCTCATACTCAAAATCAGAAGAGAGGTACATTCTCATTACTATATACCTAATATCACGGATCATGCCTTATCACAATTGGTGGTAGTCCCATGGACACATCTCTCTAGAGATGGACATACATTTTCAAGAGTTAGTAGGTATTTGTGTGTGTGTGTGCTTACTTGGTCATGTAAGTGAATGTTTCCCACACACAAAAGGTGTTCTGATATATCTCTCCCACACACTTGTGTGTTTGTACGTTGAAGGGTTTAACCAAGAATTCCTTATCCAAGATTGAGCATGAACTTCCATTCGAATTTATGGGGGAGGTGCACTGCAAAGCTCAGGTCATTGTCTTTCAAGGACAATGCACTGCCCTGTCCCTAGGTGTCCATCTGCTTTTCCTTTCTTTTCTTTATGTTTTCGTTTCTTTCATGTGTTTGGGTTTTCGCATGAATTTTTCTCATTTTCTTTATGCATATATATGTTAGGGTTCCGGAAAACATAGAGAGGAGAAGAAGAAACGCAAAGGAAAATTTCTCAAAAAAGAATCTAACTCAGTT